>JARKIC010001769.1:0-96397 GCA_029378375.1 Mycena olivaceomarginata | reverse complement strand
GCTGCCCTCATTGCCCGCCGTCCAGCGTCCGCCCATTCGTGCTCACGCGTTCTAATTTTCCTGGCGTCGGTGCCCACGCCGCACACTGGTTCGGCGACAACTTCTCAGCATGGGATGACTACCGCATCTCCATCAAGCAGCTACTCTCATACGCCGCCATTCACGCCGTGTCGTTTGTGGGCTCCGACATCTGCGGCTTCAACGGCGTTGCGCAGGAGCAAATGTGCGCCCGTTGGGCCATGCTGGGCGCGTTCCAACCGTTCTAACCGCAATCACGCCGATATCAGCGCTCCCGAGCAAGAGTTTTACTTGTGGCCGCTGGTTGCTGAGGCTGCGCGCAAAGCCATCGACGCGAGGTACAGGCTGCTCGATTACATGTACACAGCCCTGTACCGTGCCAGCAGTACCGGTGCGCCCGTTGCCAGCCCGCTCTGGTTTGCGTACCCGAACGACAAGAATACCTTTGGTGTGCAGACACAGTGGCTGTTCGGCGATGCGCTGCTGGTTAACCATGTGACGGACGACGATGCGACAGAAGTCACATTTTATCTCCCCGACGACGTCTTCTACGACTTCTGGACTGGTAAACAGGTACGCGGGAATGGGGCGAATGTAACCCTCCAGACGTCGCATTCACCGACATCCCGGTGCACATCCGCGGTGGGTCGATCATCGCGTTACGCAAGGAGTCCGCGAACACGACGACGGAGCTGCGGACGCAAGATTTCGTCGTTGTGGTGGCGCCTGGGGCTGGACGGCAAGGCGCACGGGAGTTTGTACCCTCGACGATGGGGAGAGTTTGGATGTTGCGGGACATTATTCGGATGTGCAGTTTGCATGGGACGGGCGCGTATTCCAGATGTCAGGAGACTTTGGTTATGGCACGGACCGCAGTGTGCAGAGTGTGGTGGTGCTAGGTGGGTCGAATGGACAGAACACGACGATTTGATGGGCCGTGGGGACTGGAGGCAGGCGTTCAATGTTACAGTTTTGTGAAATTTCCACAAGAAATATCTTGCGTTATTTTTTTAGTCTTGTAAAACTTGACGATGAATTGTTTTTGAGGAACCACGCTGGCTTCCAAGGCCCCTTCATCTAGTTTCATGTTTTCAACCTATGTCGCCCGGAATATTCCGAAATCTAATCTGCC
Organism: Mycena olivaceomarginata; assembly: GCA_029378375.1. NCBI lineage: Eukaryota > Fungi > Basidiomycota > Agaricomycetes > Agaricales > Mycenaceae > Mycena > Mycena olivaceomarginata. Next base: position 95,247 of record JARKIC010001769.1, on the reverse strand, counting down.
TTATCTCCTTGTTATCTCCACATTCAACAACTCGTCAAACTCGTGTTAGCCTTCTCTTAGAAGGCTCGCGTGTGATAGGCTCGAAACCCCAGGCCTCAGCCTCGACTTCTCACAAAGAATAAAAGGCACTCGTGGCCTAGTTCAGACTCCCGTCGGTTCACGCGTTCGATAAAAATCCCAATTGGCAATGGCTCGATATCGGGTGGGAGTAGACGTTGGTGGCAAGCACAGTACCACGAGCTTTTCATTCCAATCGTGACTCCTGGATAGGCACAAATACCGATGCCGCGATAATAGATATCACAAAGACTTCAAACCCAACGACAAGAGGTGTCAGAGCGAGCCATAAACTCAAAACCACCACAAATGTAACAGACGGGATTGAGGCGGCGGTGAGAAAGGTCATTGCGGATGCTGGCGTCGATCCTCAAAACGGAGAGATTCTCAGCTTGACGATTGGAACTACGGTGAGCTCGGTACAGGTCACAGTTGGCTGCGCCACTCAATAATCCGTGTTCAGCATTTTATCAATGCGGTGGTTCAAGCTGATGCAAGAAAATTATCAAAGGTCGCCGTCATTCGACTCGCTGCTCCCTATACGTTTGAACATCCACCAGCAAGTCCTAACATCTCTCAGTTTGATTTTGATTTTCAAGTGCTATGTACATGACAGTTTATGGACTTTCCCCCCACACCTCAAATCGCTCATGGACGGTCATACTGCAATAATCAACGGAGGACTGCAGATGTGGGTTGATTCCTGATTTATCGAGTCCGACTTGAGGTTCACAGTGATGGTCGCGCGATAAACGAAATTGACAAGGCCGAAGTTATCGAACAAGCCAAGCAGATTAAATCTAAAGGGCTCAAAGACATTGTCCTTATCGGTGTCTGTCCCGTTCTTCATCTGCCGCGCCGTATGACCTTTCTGATATTTTCGAGTCAGTTTCTCCCTTAGACGTCCAGTGGCAAGAATGAATACCTAGCCCGGGATTTGCTACTTCCACGAGCTTGGACCAGAAGTAAAATATTGTGTGCTCCCGCGACGGTCTGCCATTCTAGTTCGAAAGGCAAAATCTAGCTGATTTGTCATTCATAGTTGCGCAAGTGGGCTTTATTGAGCGCGAAAACGCGTCGATTCTTAACGCGTCCATCGGGGCGTTCGCACGACAGACTATCCGTCGCTTCGAGAATGCCATGAAGCGACTTGGGCTGGCGTGTCCCTTGTATCTTACCCAGGTTTGTTTGGATTTACCTCTTCGACAATATTTCATCTCTCTGACGCCAGAACGATGGAACGCTTACAAGCGCAGCGGACGCTGCGAAACTGCCTATTCGAACATTTTCTTCTGGTGCCACTAACTCGATGCGCGGGTCGGTCGATTTTCCCGTCTTTGGTGACTTCTGCTGACTTGACTAACCCCCAAGGCGCCTCGTTCTTGGCCGGAATTGATCTCAAAAGGAGGAAGGGGCTGCCAAAGTTTCCTCGTGGTCGATGTGGGTGGCACAAACCACGGACATTGGTGTGTTACTGCCTAGCGGCTTTCCAAGGCAGGCAGCGGCGTTCATCGAAGGTTTGTGCGATAAAGACTTTGCGTCTCTCAACCTAATGCAAATATCTAGTTGCTGAGGTCAGAACCAAGTCGGTCGTTCAAAAAATCTTTCTATTTCAGCCATCTCATGGCATGCCCAGTTTCTCGATGCCAGATATCAATTCTATTGGATTGGGTGGAGGATCTCGCGTGAGACAGGATGGCAGCGGGTCGCGTTACAGTGGGGCCGGATTCCATTGGTCATCAGGTTTGGCGTCTCCCTCCTTTTTCCATGCAGTATTCCCAATCCGCCTACGATTAGTTGACGAGCGATGCGAAAGTCTTTGGAGGCCAAACTTTGACAGCCACCGATATCGCTGTGCGTTTCGGAGCGGGAGGCATCGGGGACGCGACCAAAGTTGCAGATATATCAAATGAAGTGGTCACTAAGGCGAGGATGGTAACGACGAAGCTACTGGAGGTTTTGTGGAATCTTTCTCGAAGGTGAATTAGGACTGATTGATCACGAACCTTCACTAGAACGCCGTGGACCGTATGAAAACCAGCCCCGAGGACTGTACGGTCTTGTTAGTTGGGGGTGGTTCTATCCTTGTACCACTACAGTTAAAAGGCGTTCAGGAAGTTATGTATGTTATTTCTTATGCATCCACCTCGCATTCCAGCTCATATCCTTGGAGCATCCCGCCATTCCACGATGTGGCGAATGCCGTTGGCGCTGCAATTGCCAAGGTTTCGGGTGACGTTGACACGATTGAAATAGTGCAGAGCCAGCAGCTGTCCGAAATCTTGAAGCGTCTCAAACGCTGGCCCTCTCAAAGGCTGTCGCAGCTGGAGCCGACTTGGCTAGTGTTTCGATCACCGAGATCAATATCCTTCCTGTCCAGGTTTGTTTATCACCTTTCGGTTCTCGCAATTTCTCGTTTAGATTCTTGCAGTATGTCACTAACCAAGCAACACGAATATCGTAAAAGCTATTGGGGAACTTGGAGTTCCCAGTGACTATACGCCGCCAGAAATCAACACTGTATACCAGTCCGATTTGGAGGAAGAACCCGAACCAACGCAGGAGACTATTCTCCCTGGGAGCGACGGTGCGACAGGAATCGATTACCTCTCGTACAGGCCCAAGATTGTAGACAATGAGTGGATTTGAGCGAGACCGATTTGTGTGAGTATATGAAAATTCGTAACACTGGCATGTCCCTGTCTCAATTTTTTGTATGTGCAGTCTTCATTCAGGAAGGATGTGGGGTCCTCGGGACAGTTCGTCGTTGCAATCGGCGTACCGGTCATTATCAGACTCATGCTCTAGGGTGGAGGCGGTAACCCGTATCCAACATACTTGAAAGCAAGACAGATACTGCGGGAGGGTAAAACAATCCGAATCGTCGACCACTCGTCCCTAGCAGATGACGCGGTGGCTCACCCGTGGGGGTACGAATGTCCCCGCCAGGTTCAGTCGTGATTCTTATCCGAGTCGCGCACACCAGGTTTTATGGGTTCACCTTCAGTCGGTTCAGAGCGTCTGACAGCAGGCGCCGATATTATGGAAGCTGGGAAAGAGCTTGCCAAGTTCTGTGGTGTCTCGAGTTTTGCCGCAACACTGTGGTACGTCAGACGAGAATCTTCGATGTAGATGTGTGGCCTCTGCCGACCTTTTTTTCACAAGCGACGAAATCGGAGGGTAGCAACGGTATGCAATCCTTGGTGATGGCCGGACTCTATGCAATACCAGCGTTCGATGGTGATCTTATGGGTCGTGGTACGTTTTGTCTGTCTGATGAGACTGTTAGTTTCAATGCGCTGTTTAGCATATCCTAAACTCAACCAGGTCTTACCAGGTTGCGTATTCGCTGTCCTGCGCTTTCCTTCTCAACTGGCACTGTTTCCAGCTGTTTATGATCGACCTAATGCGTCAGTACTATTTTCCTCCCGCTGCGATGTAACTCAAACATTGCAAAGACTGATCCCTTGTGCATTGTGCGATGGCGATGATAATGTTATCGTACACACCTTCCCTTTATCAGTCATTCTTCCTGCTGAATAGATATATAGCTCCTCACCAAAGTCAAGAATGAGCATATGGTTGAAACTTTGATGCGCACCGTTACTACAGAAATGGGGTCTTCAGCCGCTCTATGCTGCCCCCCACTAGCGGTCAGTGACGCTCGAGACTACGGTGTACCCCGTACACACAGTCAGGCCTGGAGAATAGGAAAAGCGATTCCATCTGTCGTCAAACAAGGTGAGTATATGTTACGGGAGTTGCGCACTCCACTGAGTTTGATCATCCAGCAATATGACGGCTATCCCCGACGCAATTCTGGAGTTGCAAAACGGGATTTGCCTCTTTGTGGGCAAGATCGTCAATTGTTCCAGGGCAAGTTGGCAGGCTCGCAACGAGAGCTTCACTGACGAGTTCAACAGGAAGTCCGAGCGGGCTTTACATGGGGGGAAATCAGGATTGCACGACTGCGTGATGAAGAACTTGAAGCTCCTTCAGTCGCCGTCGCTCCCGACCACCACATGGTCATTCCGTTCCAAAATGAGAATCTGTGCGCTTACATCGAGGAAGAAGACAGCTCTCGAACTGTAATTATTTCCATGAGCTTCTATATTCCGCTGACGACGCTCATTCAGCTGGCAGCAATTGTTCCTGACCTGATTTCGGTGCTGGACTCGCAGAGTGGATCGAATCTTGGATCGCAGGACTGTAAGTTGACAATTTCAGCTGTGTGAAACCGCTCTAAGAATTTTTTGCTTCAATGGCAGACAGCTATGGCTTGAGGGTTACAGGTGTGTTGGTGTGCTCATTCTTGCATCCTCGGATTGAAATATGCAGTGATTGCAATGGCGGGATCTCCTCTTTGGCGCTCAGACGCTGGACTACGAGCAGGGGGACCTGCTGCATTTGGGTAAGCAATTTCGTTCCACGGAGGTTGGACCTATGAATTAGAACTTCATTAGCTTTGAGCACTCATTCACGCCCATTGGCGAGTATATTACACCGCGCTCGGTCATTGATGAGTATAGGTAACTTAGAATTCTAAATACCGCTTTGTCATATGGATACGACCTTCACGGGAAAGAAGCCGTCGATTGACCTTTGCATTCGGGCTGCGCCAAAAATTAGTAGTACTTGAACGCTGGTACATAAATGGTATTGCCGACATCGCCGACACAGTGGGTCGGCCGAATCGGCTAGACTGCCAAAGAATTCTCGCTTCGTGATTGGTTGTTTCCGAAATTTCCTCCTCCATGTACTGGCGCTTGCTTGGTCGACAGTCCGGCCGGAACACGGAGTTTCGCTACCACAGTCGGGGCTGGCCCGCGCCTTCCTCAGACAATCATTGAAAAGGTCGTGCAAAAGTATGCGGTCGGACTTCCGCCAGGCAAAGCAGTAAAGGCGGGAGACTATGTGATGATACGCCCCGAGCATGTTATGACCCACGACAACACTGGCCCAGTTATTTCCAAGTTTGTCTTGGGTCTCTTTCCCTTGACCGCAGCTCTCAAATACGTTTCACAGGTTCAAGTCGATCGGCGCGACAAGAATACAGAATCCTGTACAACCGGTATTCACCCTCGACCATGATGTTCAGAACCGCTCCGCGAAGAACTTGTCGAAATACGCTTCGATTGAAGAATTTGCGCGACAGCACAAAATTGATTTCTATCCTGCGGGGCGCGGCATTGGACACCAAGTTTTGGTCGAGGAAGGCTACGCGTTTCCATACACACTAACTGTTGCAAGCGACAGCCATAGCAACATGTATGGTGGTGTGGGATGTGTGGGTACCCCTATCGTCCGTACCGACGCTGCGGCCCTCTGGGCGACTGGCAAAAACGTGGTGGCAAGTCCCGCGCATGGTCAAGGTCGAGTTGAGAGGAAAGCTGGCACCAGGTGTAACGGGCAAGGATGTCATTGTTGCACTGTGTAGCTCCTTCAACAATGACGAAGTTCTTAATGCCGCCATCGAGTTTACCGGCGACGGAAGTCGCGACTTTGAGCGTCGACGAAAGGCTTACGATAGCCAACATGACGACGGAGTGGGGCGCGCTGGTCGGTGTGTTCCCGGTTGACGAGACTTTGCTCCAATGGTATGATCGCGTGTTGGCCAAGCTCGAGCTGCGGACATTTTCTTCGCCAGAGCTGGCCTCTTTGATTCCACCCCCTCCTGAACACCCTCGGATTCATCGACGTCGTCTCGATGAACTCCGTTCTGTCAATTTACAGTCGGAACCCGGATGCGGCATACTCATCTCATCTAATATTCGACCTCTCAACTCTCGTTCCCCACGTCTCCGGGCCCAACAGCGTCAAAATATCGACTCCTCTTCCTACCCTCGAACAATCGCGCGTTGAAATCCAGAAAGCTTACCTCGTAAGCTGCACCAACTCTCGGGTGTCCGACATTGCCGCTGCTGCAGCTGTAATGCGAGGAAACAAAGTCGCTCCTGGGGTCGAATTTTACATCGCCGCTGCGAGTTCAGCCGTCCAACTCGAGTCAGAGCGACTGGGCGACTGGGACACTCTCATTCTGTCGGGTGCTAAAGTTCTGCCCGCCGGGTGCGGCCCCTGCATTGGGCTAGGGACCGGATTGTTAGAGGAGGGCCAAACCGGCATCAGTGCCACCAATCGCAACTACAAAGGACGGATGGGCCACCCGAAGGCGCTTGCGTACCTCGCGAGCCCGGCTGTTGTCGCCGCGAGCGCCATCAAAGGGTATATCTGCGGGTCCCGCCTCCCTCGACCCCTCTACCCTCCCACACCTAAACACCCCCACCTTCTCCATCTCTAATGACTCGCCTGCATCTGCCCTCCCCACCGCTTTCCAGTCGAGCGAACCGGTGTTGCCTGGTTTCCCCAAATCGTTCGCTGGCCCCCTGCTATTCGCGCCCCAGGACAACCTCAACACAGACGCCATATATCCCGGAAAATACACTTACCAGGATGATATCACCCTCCAGCGGCAAGCCGAAGTCGTGATGGAGAACTACGACCCGGGTTTTGCGGCGCTCGTATCGTCGCTATCGCAGAAACAGCCGCGTTTTGCGCAGGACGAGGAGACTGTGAATGGGGCGATCTTGGTGTCCGGATACAACTTTGGCACTGGGTCGTCCCGAGAGCAGGCCGCGACAGCGCTGAAGGCGGCAGGGATACCCGTTGTGATCGCGGGCTCGTTTGGTGATATATTCAAACGAAACGCGATCAACAACGGTCTCGTGATGCTTGGAATGCCCGGAGCTCGTGGCGGACTTGACCCAGAGCTATGCGAAAGGCGGCGTGAGGGGTGCGGGGGGTCTGCAGGGCGAGTTGACTGTGGATCGCGGTCTCGATGTGGTTATAGGGATGGTGGATGGACGAGTCGTGCTAACGGTAGACGGGGGGTGTTCAAGGCTTGACTGAGAAGGTTTACTCTGTCAAGCCTGTGGGTGCGAGCGTGCAAGAGTTGTGGTATGCGGCGGTTTGGAGGGCTTTATTTTGAAGGAGATTAAGGCTGCTGATGCACAGACCACCTGAACGGTCACAAAGTATCGAATTGTTTTCGTTAGGTCGTAACTTTCCATGTATCAAATAGAGCCTTGCTTTTCATGATCATTTCATAGCGACGGACAACGACAAGTAACTACATCAGATGGTACAGATGTGCATAAGGCAAACAATAACAGGGAAGAGATAAGAAATAAGTGGTGGTGTCCTATAGTACATATGATAACATATGAGTGTTCGTGAATGGGTGATTAGAGAGCGGGACTCCAGATACTCCGGGTTGTTTCGGGTTCAGAAGCATTGTCAGGATTCGGGTTGAATTTTTCGCGCAGCACGGCGAGCTTGGATCGATACTCGTCGACACCAATGTACGCGCCGCACATGCGGCGTTTGCCTGTAAACGCAGAGCGACCATGGAGAACACGGTGGTTATCGACGACTGGGAAATAGATGGGTCAAAAAATCATAGAAAGAAAGGCGGCACGCACTGACGGCGGTCCCAGGACCAAGCTGAACCCAGTACTCCGAGTCTGCGCTCGTGAGGAGTTGTGCCATGTTCGGATGGCAGCATACCAAGCCTCGACTTGGTACGGATCCAAATTGTTCATGACACTTCGGTCGTCGTTGTTCCACCGTACTTGTATAAGCTCTCCGGTCACTGGGTCATGTGTGAGTACCGGATAGCCCGAAGCGGGGTAAGGCTGGTAGAGTTCAGACGGTTCGCCGGCGGCATGAGCTGGGACAGGTGTGCGTGCTAGGACGGAGTATGCATCGGGATGCAGCTCCTTGAGGATCGAGGCGACATAAAACCCATCCACTAAAAGCGTGGAACCGCCGGAGCCTTCGGTGTGTGACAGTAAATGGAACAGCTGAAGGCCACAAGGGTCGGTCTTGCAGGCCGTGATGATTAAGTCGATGGAAATATACAGTAAGCGAAACATAACGTACATAATATGTGTTGTCAGTATGTGCGCCCAGTGCCAGCGTGGTGTATGCAGTGTCGCCTTTTGCAAGATCGGAAGTGAAGTCCCAGAATTTACCGTCTAGATATTGCTGTTAGAGCAGAATGCCGCAAGAAAACGACAAATTTACATTGGGTTTCACGAATAAAACCGATGCGCTTAGATAACTCCTCAGTAGCTTCCGGTGTAGGTGGGACACCAGATATAAAGCACATCCCGAAATGGTCCTAAGATGGATCGAATTTGTTTTGATGAAGTTATGTTGGCGATTCGTACCACATGGGAGAGCCATTTGTAGAGTCCGCGGTCGTCTTCTGCCATCGCTTCTTCGTATGTCACTGTAGGGGGCGAAGCTTGTATCTTCGAGCTCCAGATAATTTTCTGAAACGAATGAGCGGATGCCGGTGCCCTACAGAAACACCCTTACTCCAACTGAGTCTCTCTTTGTTTGAGAGCGGGATCATAGGAATTTCTCTGAAGCCATGACCATGGATAAAGGGATACGTGGGGTTGTGAGGAAGGCCCTAACGGTATGGTTAAAGATAAACAGAGTAAATCCAGCTGGTCGTTCATACATGATACTCGAAGCCCGTCCGCCGTTGGCTCCGCCTGGCTCGGAGTAATATCTGGAGGAATCTAGCGAAATAAGTATTGAATATCCTGAGGAAAGCCAGGGCTGCCCACCTCGAAGGTGTTGACGAGTCTCTGTTTCGTTATCGGGTGGAAACATTCTGGACAACGGCAATGATCCCGTAGCCAGATATTATGGCTTTACAGACCATGAGTAAGTCGAGGCGTAGAAAGGGCTAGTTTCCTTACAAACGCGACCATGTTCGTGTATCCCAGCCTATTGCAACCTTGCGGTCATCCATGCTTATCATGGGCAAGTCATCGGAGGCCACTTGCGGAACAGACTGCGGCGGTGTCTTCAATGGTGGCTTATTACTGAGGGCGGCAGAAGACGCAGAGGCGCGCGCCAGATGCGTAGCCAGTCCCCGGTGCGAGTTGCAGGCCCGCTGCGACCGCGAATTTAAAATCAAGTTGCATGAAGTACTGGCAAGAACATACAAAGCTGGCTCTCTGGAGGAGCGTAGACCGGGCAGACACACCGACTGAGGAACAGGTCATCCACATCGTTGGCAAGGCTCGAGCTGCGTCGCGGTGAAAGCAGAAAAACTGCTTTGATCGCATCGATCATCCATGGAACCCAAAAAGGAAGGTGTCACTTGCCGAGGCACTTCGCAGCGACACGGCAGCTCATTGACTCAGCATGTCATGCGTGCAGAAAGAAACCATTAAAAATCACGATATATCGATAAAGAAGAGCTCAAGAAATAAGTGAAGAATAAAAAAACCTCATCTTCTCCTTCCGAGCGAGAACCCTCCAAATCCCCAGCAGGCTTTGGGGACCTGATCATCGTCCAAGCTGCTCATCCTGCGGGGGAGACGACGACGATTGAGGCGAAGACGAATTAGATATTTCTGACTTGGATGATCCCCGTCGCTGCTGGCGTCGGAAAGCGCGAGGAGCAGCGGGTTCAGTGGCGACCGCATCCACGACTTGGCGATAGAGACCTTCGTCTCTAGAATCTCCTGCTGATACTCCGCCATGTGTCCCCCAATTTTCGCGCTCGATCCAGGGTGATATTTTCCTTTGATTTATCGAGCGAGCGACAGGTTTCCGAGGCCGCGGTCCAAAATTGCTGCAGCATGCACAGACCAGTGCGTATTTCTACCAGGGCCGCGCTGATAGAGGCGATAGCTGCAGGACCGTCAGGAGCCCTGGTCTGTAGGAACGCGGGCGGTGTAGGAAAAACTGTTTGGCTCAGGTTAAGCGCGCTGGCATCGACAGAGACCATTAACTTACCAGTAGAGGATTTGGAAGCGGCTCGCAGTAGCTCGGAGAGCTGGGGTGTCAAATGAGACAGAGCTTCGATATCCTGGCCGGATTGGCGAACAAGGTCCTCGCTCTTGAGCTTGATTTCGTCCGAGAACGATGCTAGTTCTTCTAACCACGAAACCGATTCAAGGACCGAGTCTCCGAGGGATCTTTCCCAGATGATAGCATCTTCACCGAAACGATAACATTCCTGAAGATATGCTATGATTTCGGTCCAGTGGAGTTGGAAAGAGTTCCGAAAAGATGCGAACGAGCTGCCTAGGTGTGCATGGGAGCTGGCCCCCAGCGAAACAGTCTGGACATCATGCCATGAGACCATGGCATTCTGGACGCTCAATGAGAGGCCACGAAGGGCCACCTTGAAGTCAGGATGGAGAGCGGTCTGTGATGAATGTGGTGAGTTCGACGCCTCCGTTGCAGCCGAAACGTACCGTACGGTTGCTGTTCATTCGTAGGGCACAAATCTGTCGAGACGAGATTTATAAAGCAACTCTGTACCAAACCAGTCCCGCCGTTCCAGTTCCAGTGGAGGGCAGTCCCTGTATTTGCGGTGCAGTTTCCATTTCAGAAGCCGCCTGAGGTACTCTTAAACCCCGTTGAGCTGTGCGCCAAAGCTGACTCGTTCTGTCATGGAGTCTTCTGTGAAAGCCGGAACTGAGAACGTGACCGCGATTGCTTTCTTTTCCGAACCCGAACGCGCTCAAGGCCCTTCAATTTAATGTGCCTCATGGTTCCTCTGCTTAGTTTCTTGCACTTCTTCGATGGATGCGCCAGGAGACGTTAAGCGCCCTCATTTGCGAGATGGGAACGGGACTGGACCCAAAACTGACAGATGAAAACAGCTTCTCCCAAAACCGCCCCCACAGCCTCTGTCGAAGGGTCAGGCTGAACTCTCCGAGACCGCTCTTTCAGGCAAACCCCTCCAGTCTATATCCGCAGTTCACAGTTCTCGACATGGCGGCATACAGCCTTTCAACCAAAATTCCTTCTCGCTGACTCGAGCAGGCGCCTATGTCCACAGCACAGTTAACCCTTGACCCATCGTCTTTCTTAAGCCCTCAAAACAGATTCAAATTAGTCATTCTACATTTCACTCCCACCATTTCCTTCAGTTCGTCAATGGAGAAAGCCCTCAAGGCATTAGAAGATGGTAGCGGAAATAATGTTAATTGTCAGGTCTTGCTCGAGAAGACATTCCAAACGTTCAGCTTGCTTGAGCGCTGGGAGACCGCAGAGTAACTTCGTCGCTATTTACTTTTTTCGTCCCGCTGACGCCAGGTCTTCTCAGATCCAACATTTCTTCAGTCCAGTCGATTATAGAGCGAGTTCAAGAGCAGGGCCATGCTTATTTCCGGACGCTAGACGACAGCATTTCTGTCGCTATCCATCTCAACGTCCTGGCTCACGATGTGGTCCAATTGGCCAAATTCTTAATTAAAGCACGCGAGCCAAAGGAAATCCAAGACTTCATTGCCGACATGAAAAGTAACACCCGCGATGCGTTAGAGAGCTCCAAACGCATATCGACGGCATACCGTAAGTTCGGAGGGGAATAAACGAGGTACATGTCCAGCAGTTAACGATATCTACTACGTTTCTGACATTTTACTAAGATTAGTGATGGCATTCCTGGGGAAATGGCAAGACTTGAACGCCGAGAGAACAGAATTGTAGCAAAGAAAGAGGCTCTTGACCGTCGGATTGAGCGCGCCAAAGTGATAAAGACAATCGGCACGACAGCACTGGCTGTGGTCAGCGGTGTCGCTATCGTTAGTCTCCCGCCACTGGTCTTGATTCTACCGATTGCCTTACCTATCGCAATCCTGGCACTCGAGGTCTACGACAACCGCAGCTCGAAAACACTGCGAAGTGAGTGTGTCACATGACCGTCGGAGGACCAATAACTCATCCGATATTTTAGAGCGGGAAGACGAGATCACGGATTGCCAGACAGGGCTGAAGGAGCTCCACAATATCACTTTGTGCTTAGTCTCTCTCGCAGAGAATGTCGATTTGTTAATCGACTTTTGGCTTCGATCCGACACCATGCTCGAGACAATCTCCCATGGTGTTGATCGACTTCGGGACAACAGGGCACGTCTCAGACTCGAGGCAATTGTAGAACAGTGGACGTCAGCCGGAGAGTTCTACACGGATTATACTACCAAGGCAAGACACTGTTCAAGTTTTAGCCGGCCGAAATTAATTACGATCCACAGCTGAAGAGGATTCAAGATATAGACTGCGGCGCGACATCTTCTCTCAAGTCGCGATCCTCGTCCTCGGCCAGCGATCGTTCCCGTTCCGGATCCCGCGACCAGAAAAAATTACACCATCGACCGAGCTTGGGCGTCGGAATGCGACCAAACAACCGAACCAACCCTTTTCGACCTCGAGACATTCCAAGTGAAACATTGTCCAATAGCTTACAATAATCATATTTCCTGTATTTTTAACAAAGAACGATTCTCATGATCAGGCTGCAATCTGGCGATGGAGGCATGTGTTTATTGCATCACAGACAGCCTGGAGAAATGCAAGTGATCTTTGTTCGTAAAAGTAGGTTACATGGGGTGTACATGATTGAATATATGGGACGGTATAGATAAGTTATGGAGATAAAATAGGCGAAATGTGGAACATAAATGGAACAGGGGGGCAGTTAATCCTCCACCAATAGATCGTTCACTTCGTCTTCTTCATCCTCCGAATCATCCATTATGGAATCATGCGGAATCTCCGTCGAGGGTTCCCCGTCGAGGAGATCATCGATGTCTGCGTCTAGTATTGCCTCTTCCTTGGCCTTGCGTGTTCTCACACTGCTACATGTCAGCAGAGTGAAATGGTAGAGAAAAGACTCTTACCTAGCACGCGGTCGGCCCTTTCGCGGAGCAGGAGTGGTTTCAAGGTCCTCCTCTTCCTCGTCATCGTCAGAGCTAATCAGGATAACTTCCTTTTTAGCGCTAACAAGTGGAAAAAATAATGAATATCATTTAGATTTGAGGTGTGGACGGCTTACGCAGCGCGTTTTGGTAACCTCCGGGTAGGAGGGGGAGGTGTACCCTTCGCCGTGCGGTCGTCGTCGTCAGAATCAGAGTCCTCGTCATCCGATGTCGAAAGCCTCCGCCTCCTTGGAGATTATCAGCAGTAGTCATTGTCTTACAATTGAATCTTACTTCTTTTGAGGCCTGGATTTCCCGCGGCGGGAGGAAGCGACCGATGCGTCGTCTCCGTCAGTTGTGGTGCTCGCGATACTTCCAGATCGTCTGGAAGAATGCGTCTGTTAATCACCGCTATGGAAAAGATCGTTCAGCATACCTTTTCTTTCCTTTCTTCTTTGGTTCCGTGTCGATGACTTCGTCGTCATCTTCGGGTACAATCTCGTCCAAGAAATCGAAGAGTTCCTGGAGCTTCTTGAATTCTCGATATTCCCCTTCACTGAAGCCCTCTAGTTCTTTTTCGAACTTCTTCTGTATAGTCGCATCGAATTTTTTTAGCGCGTTATTTGCAGTCGCGTCACCGAGTGGCCGCCGCTATCGTGTCCTTCAGTTTCGGTGCAAATATTGAGAAACGCATTATTCACCGTCGACACGTTGTCTATGAGCAGCTTAAGAGTTCGTATCTTGTCAACGTCAACTTCGTCCGGGATGTATAGTTTCGGGAGCATCTGGCAAAGTATTCTTTTATCCTCCTCTACAAAAGGGCAGCGGTAAGGATCGAGACTTTCGAGGAACGAGGTGGGAACACAAACTTGGCATTTTGTCCGTCAACAATGCCCGAATAATATCATTGGCCATGTCGAATTGGATCAAAGGATCGCCAGTTTTACCAGCGTCGCCAGGCCGCCCATTCGGGTCCCTGGACATGCATGAGAATCGAGAATAAAAGGGCAAGAACTTGTGACACTTACTGTACCTGCGTAGGATCGGTCCACTCGATCCACATATTGGCTACCGATGCGAGGCTGAGAAGATCCTCTTCGTCCCGGAGTTTTGAAAGCTTCTGGAAAATATAGATAAAGATCTAGGGCATGGAGTTAGGGACAAGTACATCTAGTGCGACAACGGACCCACCTCCCGCATCGTCTGTTGGTTTTTGGCGGTTGAACGGGAGTACATATGGGCGAAAAATGTCAGGCATTGCTTCAGTTCCTGGTTGTCGACATTGTAAGGTGAGAAGTACACCATTAACAGGCTCTTGACGACCTAGAAAATCCTTTAGCACCAGGAAGAACCCAAGATATTGGAGACTCGCCCTCTCGTCAGCGACCATACCACACAGCAGCAGTTTCGCAATGCCGGTACCGAGAAGTGCTAGAACTTTTGGGGATGTGTCCTCCTTATCTGTCTCCTTCTCGAGCTGTGTAATCAAGAAGCTCAAGATTTTCTGGGCCTGGGTGTCCATACTTAGTTCAGTAGAATCCGACCAGATGTGTGAAGGACGTACGTTCTCCCCTCCGGTGCAAGCAATGTCCGCTCGTGAACCATGAGCAAATCGAAAATGATCTGCAAGAGGCTGATCTTGAGCTCTTCCGGAACATCCTCCTCTGCCTGGGATACAAAGAGAGGCAGGGTCTTGAGCGCAAAATTCTGGAGAACATAACGTGAATGGGTATAGGGGTATCATATTGCAAGAAGGCAAACGAACCTTCGCGATAAGGCAGAACAGGCCCAACGCAATTAAGCCCTTCTCCCTGAACTCCTCTTCTTTGCGTCTCACAGAAGGGATAATCAGGTCATGCAGGACACCTTCCAAAGTCGAATTCTCCTCGATAGTCTACAGTGTGTTAAAAGAACTGCGGCGAAATAATGGAGGCACAACGTACGCCGTTAACACGTTCCAACATGCCAATGCACAATATCAAGCAACGTTTGTCGATCAGGTCAACGCGGACTCGCTCTTCTGGGGACATCTCTTCCCTGGTTTTTGCGGGCTTCTTTGGAGCGGGGCTTTGCTCGGAGTCAAAACTCTGATCCGCAGCGTCGTCGGGGTTCTACAAGAGTGTCTTGAGACAAAAACTTGACCGCTCATATGCGGTACTTACTATTGAATCTTGAGTCTGGTCTGCAGCACCAGGATCGTCTTCATCGCCCGGTTCCCTGAGATCTCCGACAATCTCGACGACTACACGAATAAGGTCACGCTCATTGGAAGAAAGTTGACGCAGGACATCGAGACACTGCGGAACGACGGCCAGAGGGAGTGCAGAACTAGTCAACATATCTCCTGGGGAAAAAATCATTCAAAGGAACGATAAGGCTCGAACAGATATACTGACGAACGAGAGCAAACATCTTCCTCCTTCCAATCTCGTCCGAGTAATCGAGGTTCACGGCGAGTTTCAGCAGCTCGCCCAGAATGAACACATTGTCCTCGTAGGCGCCGTCGTCGTCCTGGTGGACCGCTTCATCAAGAGTAACAAGAGCATTGTATCCATGCTGAATTCGAAACGCGCAGCTGGTGACGACAGGGATGCCCCCACTCTCGATCTTTTGCTCTCCTCGGCCCTTGTCCTCTTTGCAATGATCGACGAAAACTCGGACAAGGAAGGCCTTTTTCTGGCGTGAGGTCGGCAAAATATGCGTCTGTGACACGTTGAGCGAAGATAAAGAACAGGAACGGGGAGTGCATTCACCGCCAAAGTAAAGATCTTCGAAAATATCAGGGCGAGTGTCGAAAATACTGGTGACTGCCTCCGAGGCCAGACGCGCACCCTCGGCAGACAGTTGTGGATCAAATTTGTTTAGAAATGCGACGAGCGTTTCGATTTTTTTCTGCTGCTTCTCCTCTAGAGTGAGGGGTGGCTTCTCTTCCGTCTTGGAGATATCGATGTTTGTCATTCGAGCGGCGAGTTCTTCCTCAGGTTTTGGCTTTTCCCCAATGACGTCGATCCAAGTCCCGAAAAGTTCGGCAGCAGCTGCGCGAACCGTCTTCTCTCTATCTCCCAAGCCGTGTCGGACGAGGAGTTCGCGCTGGGCAATGGTCAAAACTTCTGGATCGGCAGCATCCGATGCTGCTCCACTAAGAACATTGCTATAGAGGAGCTTCCGAATTGTAGTCTCGGTGTCTCGAGCGCGGGCTAGAATAGCGGGGAGGGTGGTCGAGTTGACGGGGATGTTAACCAGCGTGGCTCGGCGAACCTCTCTGTAAGGCAGCACAGCTTAGACATAATAGAATTCGCTTGGGAAAGTGCAAGACGTACGGGGAAGAGTCTGAAGAGAGGGTGTCCATAAGCACCTGCAAGAGTGTTTGTTCGCCCTCCGCTACTTCTGAAGAGTCCTCTGAACCGGCGAGTTTCGAAAGGGCGATAACGACTTGTAGACGGACTGTGGCCTCTTTGTCATGGATTCTTTCCAACAACGCTTGCTGGAGATTGTTATAGATGTCGAGGCTACAGTGAGGGCTCCAAATACCGAATAGGAAAGAAGAGATGAAGACTCACTCTAATTCGCCAAGGCCTAGTATCATTTCTCCAGCGAAAGAAATCACCCGATAACGCACAGACTTGTCTTTGGCCTGGAAGCCCTTCATCAAGAATAGTAAAAGTCTCTCTGTGAATCTCGAAGCGGTGGTATCGGTGGCTTCGTCGCTGTCATCATCCTGATCTTCTCGCTCATCGGCCGCTGTGTAATGTTTGAGCCCAAAGACACGACGTGATTGGGCTGGAGGACAGACCCCTTTCGTTGAGAAATTTGGTGTAGCCACCAACGAATTTAGTCACTCTGTCGGCCGCTGCTACGCCTTTCTTTACAGGTAGGACGCGCGCGACCAAACCCTGGAAGATGGCTTCAAACTCGCGTTCGCCTGGGAGCCCCTTCGTCCTCGCCGCGTCCAGGTGTAGTTTGTGCAAAGCCACGAAATTCTTCAGGTGGTTCGCGGTCGAGTTTTGGACTTGGTCAAAGATATTGGGAATAGCTGTCCGCAAATCGACCACTGGCAATGTCCTGGCCGGCATCGCGAGGTTGTGGTGCTAAAAGCAAGGTGAACGATCACGTGCACCGCGACGCGCTCAACAAACAAAGGGCCAGGCGGTCAAATCGGTCATCTTGCTGACTACCCTTCACCTCGGATGCCAGTCTCAACCAGGTTTAACCGTTTCACCCTGCCGCGGAGCTTTTGGGTACCAACCGGGCACCAACGCTCGTCAATATTAATGTCTCTTCGTAATTTCCTATTTGCTCTAACGTCAAATCGAAGCGAGGGTGCCCTCCCTTAAGCTTCTCAGCGTCTCTGCACACGCCGCGTTCCGGGTACATACGATTCATTCCACGCAAAACACTGCCCTCACCTTATGCCGGGCATATCAGCAAGCAATTCAACTTGCAGCCTTGACAACTTCGGGGAGTTCTGCCTCACTCTGCCGTCTTTTTGGTAGCCATTCTAATATTGCTACCCACGAGTTGAACATCGGCGCTGTCGGGGTAGCGAAGGTTACCACTTCGGCCACGGTCAACTGAGGGACGAGTCCCGACAATCTTCCTTTCGCCATTGATCCAGTTTTAGTTTCTCCTGCCTGCGCTAGTTTCATAGCTTCCGTCCCCTTGGTCGAGCGCCCGACTCGGACCAAGTATGCAAACAACCGGTCACCATGCGCCCGGACAGAGCCAGATTGATTGTAGGAAACCTCCCGCTCAAGGAATCCAATCCCGCAAGTTTCCGACGAGCGCTGATGATCGGGAATCTCACCACCGCCGACTTTGCTAAAGCAACCCGCTTCTACCCTTCCACAACACGGTGGACAAGTGTGTGGACCACAGTATTCGATTGAAGCTTTTAATGTGGTCGGCAAGATGCATATTACGATGTGGTAAGCCATTGCGGTTCAATAATCTGTATTACTATCGGCAAGTTGACCATCGGCATCGACTTGATGGCGCCTCTGTAAACGCTGGGAACAATCCGGTTCTTGTTCAACACAAACGCACCTTCTGCCAACTAATATAGTCTCCAAAATAGATTTTGTGCCTCGCGAGATCATCTTCCGATCAAGTCTGAATCATGATACATTTAATTAAGCAACACATATACAACTATAGTTACATCGAAACCCTCAAAACGCCTTTAGCTCTGAGCAGGGGCATGCTTGCAGATATACGGTTGAACGACGCGCCATACGCTTTGCCAACGCTGAATGTGCACGTCTTGTAGATGCGGGGGTGCGATCCGCGCGAGGATCTCATCGACTTTCGCCCATCCACTGTGGTCTAAAATAGGCGACAGCAGACACGGTCGATGTCGCGCATCGATAGATATTTTTTGGACGGTATGTTGGGTCGTCATCTGAGACAACAGGGACCCCAACCATGGGAGCTGATTCGTCGGCGACGAGATGTCCATGTCAAAGTGCGTCAGATGGAGTTCGCGGAGTTGTTGGTTGTAGCAGATACTGGGAGCTGCACAGATATCCGACGTAGATTCTGCGGGTGCAATGTCAATAATATTCTAGTTGGCGAGAAGGGAAAAAACGAACGAAGTCCTGCCGGATACAAAGAAATATCCAGCGTCTTCAAACTACCCGCGCACTGGAGCAGACGCTCGACAGCTTGCAATGCATCCGCATCGTCCCCATGGTATTTTAGACAGAGGTGCTCGAGGTCTTCCAGCTCATGTCGCTCCAACGAGGGAATAAGCCAGTCGATGACGGAACCAACTGTTTTGCCCTCAATCGTGAGACGCCTCGGCCGTGCCGGACCAGAGTCCTCCTCGGCTGCAACCGTCATATCAGGTTCGACAGGCGACATCAGACAGCGCGATATTCTGCAGCGCTGGCCCAAAGAGATCGAAGCACGAGGACGGGAGGACGCATAGTCGGAGACTGACGCGTCTCATCAAGGGCGAGCGGAAGAGCGTGTAGATCGCGGAGCTGAGACGCGCAGGCAGCCATGGGAGATCGCAGCCGTGGAGTTCTATTTGTTGGAGATTCGCGAGTTTTTCCATGAGTGCCGGAAGTATTGGGTCCCAAGACACCCAGGAACTCCGCTCGCATAGAACTGCCAGCTCTTTTATGTAGGAAAGCATGTGGGGCGAGTTTGAAAGAAAATGGTGCCAGTTTTCCGGGGAGGCTCTTCCAGCATGGCGCAACTGGAGGTGACGGAAGAGATGGGCGCGACAAGAGGGAAGCCAACTCCTGCACACGAATGAACAAGATTTGAGGGCAGCAAAGTCGTGCTGCAGCTGTGCGAGGATAGTTTCTACGACTTCCAGAGGGAGAGGGCATTCCATGGTGGGAATGCAAAATGTGCTTCCGAACCAATTCCGAACCAAGGGTCTTATATTGGGTTGGTGGCTGTGTAATCGGCGTTTACCTGACCGCGTTTCAAGCGCGTTCAACAGCTCACCTCGATAGCACTTTTAATTTAACAGCACATGCTACACCTCTACAGCACCGGTATCTTTTAGCGCAAACCAGATCTTTACTCTGCATACCCTCCGATTAATTTGTGAACGACTTGCGAGAAAAAGGATTTGCGTCGGCGCGGCCAAGGACTCCTGGCCGCGGCGACGCGCACATTGCAAAATTTCCGACACCACGCGCAGGCGCAGGCCGGGACACACGGCCGAGTTCAGATACATCCAGTACCCGTCTATGGGGTGCTACCCGAGGACCAAACGTCGGACGCATCGACGAACTGCCGGAAGCACGAGCATGTGGCCAGCGGGCTCAAAGTGCGGACACCGGGTGAGTACCAAGTAAAGCATATAGAACAGGCTCAGAGTATGGTTTCGCGGCCCTAGCAGAGAAGCTTGTTGGAGCAGGGTCGGAGCGACACCGTCAGAAGAGCATGAGGACAAGTCGTATATGGCCGGTGTACTCAGGGTTGTTCTGGCCCAGAGTGCAATGTTGCAGGAATGGGTTCAGCAGTGACATCAGTAACCCTTCAAAATCCGTGTTCCACTTGAACGGGACCGCCCCGCACGGAACACTAGGGGTACGCATGCGACATTCCAAAGTGGCACATTTATCACGCCCATATTCGAGTACGTTGCACCCAATGAAGCCGGGCTAAAGAAGACCGTGTGCAGTGGGAGCGAAGGATGAATTCAAAGCTGTTATACGCGTTCTATTGTCTTATAACCCTTGAGCTAAAAGACTTTCAGTCGACCGTCCGCACGAATAACGCGTCAATTTCACCTTATTATCCTGTAGCATTTGGGTGTACTTTTCGGCCAGCCAACGGCAATTTTCCATTGCATTCGGGCCCTCCCTTTGCGGCACTTCTCTAGTTCATCGCGCACCAGCCGGACCTCCATAGCTTTGACCCAAGATTCCTTAATGTGCTCGTCTCGGGCTAGGAGCTTTTCTATTCCGCCATTAGCAAACCGTTCTTCGGCATTTATCGAGCGGAGAACCTTTGTACATCTGCTTGGTCACATCGTCGGCGTCGACCGTCATGGTGAGCTGAAACAATTGGTATTTGTCGGGACCTTCGATTTCTAACAATAGCTTTCAGGTTCAACCACTTTGTCCAATTCCTCTACAATTCCCTGGGACTTCCAGCTTCAAATCTCGCGTGAAAAAGTCTTTGTGTCTCTTCAATTTCTCTGCTGTAGGTGTGCCTCAAAGCCCCTGCGGCACGTGAAATCCGAGTCTCGGTATTGAGCTTTGCCTTTGCCGGTACCTCCTCTCGGAAACCGACGGTCTCTTGAGTCTTGTACAACCATGTCTTACCCACTCAGCTTCCCAACCCAGAGCCCGCTGGCCACCGTCACCCACCGTATGCCGCGTTCGCTTTTATCACAGATTTCCATGACGCGGTGCTGTAGCCAAGGACACCGTTTGGGTCATCGAGCTGCACAATGCTCAGGACAACCGACTGACTCCCACCCTCGTGGACCATGCTCTCAAACCCGCACTTGACGCCGTAGAACGGCACTGGCGTGAACAGTGGCGGGCAGTGGAGAACTTGACAGATAAATCCGGAGGCAACGGCGCCGTCATAATTGTCGGGCGCAGAGATCAGGACAAGTTCTTCAGCAATGGCGGGTCCTTTTCTATATGCACCCCAATCGTTCTCATCGAGTGACATTCAATATAGGCCTTGATTTGTCTCTTGTGCCCTTCAACGGCAACTTCTTTCCCTGTAGGTCTATTCTAGGGTAACAACTGCTCGCTTGCTATTAATATTGCCCACGTTCAGTGACATTCAACCCTCTGCTTGAACGCCTAATAAAATTCCCAAGTATGCTGATACATCTAACTTATCATTGGCGTATTCTAACAGTTGTCAGTTCCTACCATCTGCGCAATCAACGGTCACTGCTTCGCGGGGGGATTCATGCTCAGTTTAGCGTGCGACTATCGTGTTATGACTGATGGCAGCAAACGGAATGCGTGGCTTTGTATGAATGAAGTTCGGCCGTTGCATCTTTCGGTTGCTCCCGCACTGACACAAACCACAGGTTGATTTTGGTGCTGTGTGGCCTCACTCGTTCGGCGGCGGTTTTGAACGCAAAGATCAGTAACGCACAGGTTCGCCGTAAGATCGCTTTAGAAGGGCATCGCTTTTCCCCGCAGGAAGCACTAGCAGTCGGGCATTGTGGACCACATCGTCAATGGCAACACGGCCGGGGTCCTCGCAAAAGCCGAAGAGCTTAGCTGTAACGGTCGGCGTCAAGGCCCAAGGTCTGTGCTCAATCTAGTCTCATTTCCGGTTTCCAAATAACCCGCTCGGCAGGAGGGGTCTGGGGCCTCATCAAAGTACGTATTTTAGTCCCAATTGAATCTTCTTCTAATTGGGTACTATAGAACGATATTTATTGGGATGCACTCGAGGGAATCAAGAGAGATCCGCGAATGAGCAACCCGCAGATCGAGGACGCCGTCCGGAAAGCGAAGCTGTAGCCACTTCCAAGTTGTTCCAAGTAATTATTCGGAGTTATTGCAATTCTTGGCAGAATCAGTCTCATTTGTACAGCCCTGACACCTCGGAAAATCAGATCGCGCTAAAAATAGCATGTGGCCAGAGTTTAGTGGTCGACGACGGAGAGAATATTGGACATAGAGGAGCAGGGTGACTGTCGAGCGAGGTAGGCAGGTTGCGACCTGTTGCGACGGATCGTGCATTTAGCATGCGGGATCTCCTCACGTGCGTGCAGGGAGACCCGCGTTCCATCAAACAACGATGCAACCGGAAGCTCCAATGCGGTCAGTCGGAAACGCTATATAAAGGCTCTCTCCCTCGTTGCCACTTACCCACCTTTGTGTCCCAAGGCCGGCCTTTTATCTTTTTGCCCTCTTCCTCTTTCCTGCTTCATTCACTGGTTGACCCGGGTTCCCTTAACTAACTAAACGCCGATAATGCAACTCTCACTCACCTTCTCCACGCTTCTGGCAGGCGTCCTCCTCGCCCTCGATGTCTCCGCTGTCCCCGTGGCCCAGCCGCCGCGCATGGTGACCCTTCCCCTCAAGCGGATGGAGGTGCGCAGCGATGCCCACCCGCAAATTGTATGTTGCATCTCTATCATGATCTCGCATTCCATTCAAACTAATATTTTGTTCTTCTCAGCTGCTGCAGCAGCAAGTCAACCGTGCCAGCAAGCGTCTTGCGCTCATGACTGGACGGGATGCGCCCCACCAACTCCGATGATGACTGAGGCGCTCCGCAAGCGTGTCCTCGCCGTCGAGGGTCCCGAGGGTCTTGAGCGCCGCCGCATCGGCCTCGCTGGTGCCTCGAAATCGGAGAAGCGTTTCAACCGCACCGGTCTCTCCAAGAACGAGAAGCGCCACAAGGGAGGCAAGAAGGTCAAGGCCGCTGCTGCTAAGGCCGCTGCTGCCGGCGCTGCTGTTGGTGCCGGTGCTGGTGCTGCCGCCGCCGCTGGTGGCAAGGCTGCTGCTGCCGGCTCTGGTGCGGCTGCTGCTGGTGGTGCCGCCGCCAATGGTACTGCCGCCGCTGGTGGTGCGGCCTGCCTGCTAATGGTACTGCCGCCGCTGGTGGTGCTGCCGCCGCTGGTGGTGCCGCCGCTGGTGCCGCCAACCTTGGCGGACCCGACTCTGCCCTTGGTGGCATCGAGGTCGCTAATGCCCCCACCACTGGCAACTCCCTCGGATTGAACATCGAGTACATTTCTTTCCTTTTTCGCTTTCGATGATGATATCTAAATAAATTGCTCTAGGGGCCCTGATGTCGGCTACCTCGCGACGGTCCAGATGGGAACTCCCCCCCAGGTCTGATCCATCTTAATCTATTTTAAATGAGTTATCTGACTATTTCATTTAGAACTTCCTGATTCTAATGGACTCGGGTAGTGCGGATCTCTGGGTTGCCTCGGAGGCCTGCACATCTACAGCTGGCGGAGACTGCGGTAACCATCAAACCCTTGGTTCCAAGTCTTCGAGCTCCTTTGTGGCATCGAACACCCCCTTCCAGGTCACCTACGGAACTGGTGCGGTCGCTGGTGCCATCGTCACAGATGACATCTCGATCGCTGGCCTCACGCTGAAGGCCCACACCTTCGGTGTCGCCACCCAGGAGACACAGGACTTCTCCTGACGACAGCGTTCCCTTTGATGGCTTGATGGGTCTCGCGCAGTCCACGCTCTCGCAGCAAAAGACCGCCACCCCCGTCGAGTCGCTCGCGTCCCAGGGCCTCATCACCGACGCCATCACCTCGTACAAGATCTCCCGCGCGTTGGACAACAAGAACGACGGTGAAATCACCTTCGGTGCCCTCGACCCGACCAAGTTCGACGCGGCGACGCTGACTGTTGTGCCGAACGTCAACACACAGGGCTTCTGGGAGGCTGCGATGGACGCGGTCACCGTTGACTGGCAAGGACGCTGGTCTGCAGGGCCGCACCTCCATCCTCGACACCGGCACCACCCTCATCGTTGCTCCCATCCCCGACGCCGAGGCCGTCCACAACCTCATCCAGGGGTCCAAGACCGACGGACAGGGCCAGTTCACCGTGCCGTGCACCTTCAACCAGAGCGTCGCCCTGTCTTTCGGCAAGACCGTGTTCGCCATCGACCCCCGCGATGTTGCCATCCAGCCCGTTGACCCCAACGACCCCACTGGTGACTGTGTTAGCGGTATCAGCGGTGGTAGCTTCGGAACGAGCGACACCGAGTGGCTTGTGGGAGGTAATGGATATTCAACTCATCCGCTATTTCCAGCGCTAATTCAAATCCTTGTAGACGTCTTCCTTAAAAACGCGTACTACTCTACCGACGTTGGGAAGAACACTGTCTCGCTCGCGAAGCTTGTCTAAGTGGACGATGGCTGCCTCCCTCTAGCAGGGAGTCAGGTCCGGTGTCAGTGAAAACTGGTGGGACGCTCCTAGCATGGATACTTCTACCGTAGTCAGAGACTTTTTTACCGACCATGGCGTGTATTATTTAGTGGAACAACAATGATGAAGAGGTTTTGGGCAAAAGACCTGAATGTCGCCTGTTTCGGCAGTTCGAGTAGTACCATCCTGAGCGTTGGATGGTCATCACCCCCAGACGGCGACTCCGGGCTGGGAGCATCTGAGAACACCTGACGCCAACGTTGAGTTGTGGTCATTTCCGGTAGCCGCACTTGAAACTTGAGCGCTTGAGCCTCGACTGGAATTTGCGGGCGCCCTCTGGGTCCGAAAATACTTGCGCTGGGTCTTGATCAGTGCAAATGTGGCGAACTAGCAACAAAACTCTGGTGATCACATCTCAAAAGAGAACCTCTCGTACTTGTACCTAAGTAGACAGATGCGACAGATGCGTTCTTCGGAACGAACCAAGTTCAGCTGGTCTGTCTGGACGCCGTATTTCTTTTTTCGCGGTTCTTGCTAGGAGACTTTTCGCGAGGGCGCTTCCAGAAAATGACATCTATTGCTACTTTTATTCCGGACATCAACGTCACCCATCCCCGAGATTCCTGTCTGCCCACATCCCGCCCCAGCATAGACGGTCGCGAACTATGAGCCGTCGGTACGTGCTAGCGGTGCGCAAACTCGAGTCAACTTCATTATTTCCGAGACAAACTTTAGTGAAAGAACGGGTCTTTTGAAGGTCCAGATGCCATTATAGGCCCCGGGAAGCTAGCCCAAGGTAACTCCGCCAAAAGTCGGTCAAATGGGCCTCAAACCCCCTAACTTTTTTGGATTTCTCAGCCCCCAGACCCCCCTAAGTCGGAGAAGGATCTTATGTGTTATAAACTTACGTAAATATCGTTTTTTCTTGGTTTTTCTCGCTTTTTCGATTTTTTTTTCTCCGCCACTGTGCCTGGGACCGTGATTTCGGCCGCATCCTCTTTTGCGAGAGTGCCATCCACTGTGGGCCTACTTGGTTCGTGTGATAAGACATTGGGATGCGACGTGAGTGATGAGGTTGGGAAGACCTTGGGGAAGACCATTTTTTTGATGTGCAGCACTCTAGTTCTGTGGTAGTATACTTGGGAACAAGTGTCTGGCTTCTTTGAAGTGTTGGACGCGCTCACTCGTTCGAACCCTCCCCTTCGAGTTTTTTTTTTTTGACCTCCAGCCGGCCCTCAAACCCCCTAACTTGGAGTGGGTTTCCAAAATTTTGGCCTCAAACCCCCTAATTCCGGAGTCAAAAATCGCAAAATTTTCGCCCTGAAACCCCCTAACTTCGGAGTTACCCTTAGGAAGGAAGGAAGGAAGTGTATACCAGCGCGGTCCCATTAAGGAACAGCCGGGGCCCGTACTACATACAAGTTATTATTGTATGCTACGGATATCGTCACCCTTTCACCATTTCACAACCTGAGTACCCCGTCAGACATCTCCCCAGCTAAGTCGGTAATAAAAAAAGAAAAATACCGGTGGGTTAGTTGAGATGCATCATCCGGAGCCCCAGGGCGGCCTGGTGTCCAAGATCGAATATGAGGAGAGCAATTTTCCTCAGAGGTGTGCTACAACCCTTAATTCTCGCTAAGTCGATTGTAGTCTAACCTCAAAGTAGTTTCTTGGGGAGATTACGGAGGGTGCCGTCGTCGCGCTGGAAGCCACTCTTCATCGTTTTAATTGCACAGCCTTGGACGAAACCCAGCGCGTGAGTGCCACAACAACTCCCACCATATTTATCCTTAGACTATGGCCAGGAATACAACCTTGTTGGGCACCGCGTAGAGGCGGTAGGTGTACCGTACCTGCAGAGCGGCGGGTTCGGGCACGCAGCCGCGAACGTGGCTAAGTCCGCATTGGATGCGCCAGCCGTCAGGAGTTATTCACAGATGAATGTTGTGCTGTCAGACCCCGCTCAACCCGAGGCGGTACCCGAGGACGTGAATGAAGTGGCAGAATACTTTGGTCAGTTGGATCTCGACTGAGGGTGTGGTGGAATATTGGAGAAACCTTAGTAGGCAACGTGAAGCATAGTAGTACGCGCGTTAGATTGTAGCAAGGTACGGACAATGTAGAGCATAGTCAGCGTATTAGATTGCAGCAAGGAACTGAGGTGTACGCATGGAGAGCAGATTGGGCGGCGTCCGCGAATCTGACACCCAGAATCCCAGCAGTTATCAAGTTTTCGGAAGACGTCATAGGATTGAATTCTGGAAGTGCGGGTAGAATCGGGGACGAGAATGTCGCCCTGAATGTCCCGCAGAGACAGGGGCAGAGGAATCCAAGTCGTATTTATCGAAATGTTATAATGGAGAAAGGCCGAGGAGGTTGCAGAGCCACTTTGGCAATGGACAATAGGCAGCCCGGTGGCAGCGAGGTAGTTTGAGGGTAAAGAATCGGTGAGAGCCCCTATCGAGTGCGATGGCCATACACGAGCTGGAATAAGGTATCTGCGGCCGTTCTGAGTACACCATGTATTCCTTTTGTGCTCGTTATGCATCTGGGTAATACTGGTTTCCTCTTTCTCTAGGCCATTGCAGTTGATGGTGGTGAGAGTATTACCATTAGGTGAGCTTCCCGGGGCCTGCCATTATTGAAAACCACCGTGAAGGCTAGCAGGAGAGTATGTCAACATAGAATACTAGACCGGTACCTATTCCAGAAGGCAGCCAGGAAAGCAGTGAGGCATACGGTACGTTCATTTCTCGCACCTCACGATTAGTACCGGGTTCCTCGTTTGACCCGGAGTCGGGCTCTTGCTGTAAGGAATTATTCGAGTGATTCCATGCAATGTTGCGTCCAGTTGAACGGACGTTTCGGCCGAAGCGAGTCGCGACCCACGTAAGATTTTCTCACGCTTCTGGGGCATTTACGGGCACGAAAATTATATGGGCATGTAGTTCTCGATGCACCGCATGCGCTCATACAGACCACTGCGTGAATTGAAGCCCAACAGCGTCCATAAAACACGGTTTTTACGTCAAAAAGTTAGGGGATTGATGGGACGGAGTTACCTTTTGACAGCTTCCCGGGTCCTGGTTGTTCCAATTGTAGGACCGCGCCGGTATAATATCCTCTCCATCCTCCTCGTCCTACATCAAGCCGAACGTAAAGTTGACAGCAATCTTGAAGGCTGCCCTGCATCTCTCTTTCCACCACGACGAATGTCTCCATCCCTGACTAGCCTCCTGGATCTACCCAACGAGCTTCTCCTCGTCGTCTCAGAGGACCTCGACGGTGACAGTCTTCTCGACCTCGCAGCGACCTGCGAAACGCCTATATTCTGTCCTGATACCAGGGATATTCGGCCTCTTTGGCTTAGAGATCCCCCCCTCTTCCCATGTACTTCCGTCCCTGACCGTCACTGGAGAGACTCTGAAGCTGCTCCGCGTCATCGGAATCGCGGCGTCCACCAAGTCGATAGATGCCCTTAATTGTGACTTTGCATGGAAGATCAGTCGGAGCGCATACGTCTCGCTGCCTCCTCCCGACGTCCTCCGCGCAGCTTCCTCCCTCACCTCTCTCGTTATCCGGCTTTCGTATCTAGGTCATCTCCGACTGAACCCGTATGCAACGGTGCATTCGAGACGAGAGCTAGCCAGCTGGCTTCAGGTCCTAGCGGCAGTTCTAAACAGCGCTGCACAGAAAAATCACTGTACCGTCACGGTGTACGGCGTTCCTGGTCCGGATTATGATGCCGATCTGCGTCCATTTCTGCATTTCATTCCCGAGGTTCCGCGTGTAACCACTATGAAACCGGCGCCACGACCTCCCCCGAAATCTTTCGTCCTGGCCATTCTACAGAAACTCATGCCATTCTTTCGACCTACGCCCAGGTCCGTCGAACTCCCTAGACCGCCAAAACCTGTCGCGGGATCCACATTGCGACATATCGCGCCCATCCAGCGTCAGACTATCACTATGGTGCCTGTCCCCTCCCATCCACTACTCACAACTCTAAACATTCACTCCTCCTTCCTCTTCCACGCCGCATTCTACAAATGGACAGTTCATACACTCAATACAGCCCCCATTACAACACTCTCCCTCTCTCACATCGATCTGCTGCACTTTGACTGGGTCATCACCCTACCGAAGCTCACCCTCCCTGGGCTGACGAGCCTGAAGGTCGGGCAGGAATGCGCGATCGCCGTACCGGACCTCACGCTGTTCCTCGCGCGACACCCCACCATCACAACCCTCGATTTGTCGTGGCACGTCGCGATTGGGGCCCTCACTCCGCCTCTTGCGAACCGCAGCACCCTCCCTCGGCTCGAGAGTCTATGTGCGTTGCCCGACTATCTTTTGTATTTTCTTGATGGGGCGAGCTTGGAAAATGACGAGGAAGAAGCGTACCCAGCCCTCCGGCGCGTCACCGTGATCTCCAACGACTCCAGCTCGCCTTATGAGCGGAAGCAGTTGAGGGAGCTTTTGAAGTGCGTGGAGAAGAGGCGGGCTTCTGTGCCTGTGGTGGAGTTGATAAGGAGGTTGAGGCCTCCAGAAGCAGAATAGCAAAGTCACTAACATTCCTCCGAAATTGGACCGTCTCTGGCTGGGGTGAAGTACAGTTCGATGTATATTTTATCATTCACAACTGCTCAAGTATTCCAGGCGTATGGTGCAGAAGAACATCGGGCGTGGTCTGAGGCATACATCACCTCAACCTGTGGCCTCTCGACGGTGCAGGCCAATACCTGTGTCAGCTTGACGGGGGACCCTCGCTCGCTTCAACAAGCGGTCAGCTTCGTGTCGCTGGCCATTCCTGCGATTTAGCAGGCTAAAGCTGTGCAGTTCAAGCAGGCAAAAGGACTCAGTTTGTTGCCAAATGCGCGAATCAGGTGAGAAATTGTGGGTACATACGGCACCTTCGCGGGAGGTGTGATACGAAGAATTATGCGGCAGTAGGAAACGGGTCTTGTTTGATTTGTGCATGTATCTCAATTGTGACGAGTTCTTCACCAAACTGGTTACTGGTCCAGCTCGAAAGTTTTGTGGGCCGAAGGTACAAGTGTTTGGACGACCGAAAAGCGCCTGGATAAGTAATGGAGGAGCATCTGCTCGAAAAAAAAAACTCGCAAGAAAAGGCAAAGCAGAAAAGGAAGCAAAAATACGGCGCGCAGACGAGCTGCGCATGTGTTCCGTTCCGAAGAGCTCATCTGTCTACTTATGTGCAAGCACAAGTCGTGGAAGGGACACCCATTCGACAGGTAGCGCGGTCCAAGCCCGGCCCTCCTAATACATTAGACCGGTATTCAAATAGGGATGTGATGACCAGAGTTTTGTTCAGTGTTCCGGAGACCGGTTCGGCAAATGTCGGAAGCTGCTAGTAGCAGGTCTTGAGAATCGTCTGAGACGCTGAGTTGACGCTGAGGCTTTTGTTCGGGAGACGAGGGTAGAGGCGAGCGCTCATGACCCGGATTAGTAGCGCCCACCCACTTCTATCACCGTCTATCCCCGTTAGCACGCCCAATATGGCGCACTTCCATCCATGACCTAAAAAAGGCAGAAACCGTCAAAGCTCGGTATCGAGTCGGAACTCGCCATCGCCTGCCGGAATAAATTCCATTAATATAGCACGATGGATTTTGGCAGCGTAGAAAAATTCGACGCGACTTCGCCCACGCAATAATATTATAAGTGTAAGAACTTGACATCGATTAAAACCAACTTTTGGCTAAAATGCGTCGGGGAAGTGCCCCCGAATAGCCAATTCACGTTTTTGAGCTGCCTCTCTCTCAGCGAAACAAAAATACGGCGCCCAGACGAAACTGAGCATATATTCCGTTCCGAAGAACTCATCTGTCTACTTATGTGCAAGCACAAGTCGTGGAAGGGACACCCATTCGACAGGTAACGCGGTCCAAGCCCGGCCCTCCTAATACATTAGACCGGCATCCGAATGAGGATGTGATCACCAGAGTTTTGTTGCTCGTTCAAGCCACCAGTTTCGGGGAATGCCGAAAATCCTCGCATGCAACCACGCAAGTCTGGGGGCGTATTATTGTCAGAGATTCGAGAAATGCCCACGAATTCGAGTGAACTTGAAGATGTTGCTGGCAAGAGATTAGTTAAGCTGTTTGCCGTGGACGAGTCAGGGCTAAGGGCGACCATTGAGCATTGATGGCCGGCTCATTATGGTAATCGGGTTGTCAAACGAACATTGCGCCTTGCTTCCAACCACCACGCCAGCAACAGATGGTAAATTATTTCACCAGACGCGGCGCGCGCGAGTTAACATCGTTCGACTCCAGCTATGAGCGCCTCGACGACGATTTCCAAGCCCGCCCCATGCTCTGTCTGCATCGACCAGGCCATCAGAAAGACCATCGAGTCTTCCACGCCCGCTTTAAGAAAGTATATCCAGGCTCATGGCATTACGGAGCAGGTTCTCCAAGCTTCAGATGAGGCATTGGAGAGTTTCTATCGCACCGGCGAGCTCGCCCTGCAGCACTGCTTCCTCCAGCGCCTCTATGCCTCCCCTCCGGTCGAACGACCTTGCGGTTATTACAAAGTGAGCCGTACTTCATTTTCTCCTTGGAATGACCCGCTCATCATCTTCAGACCATCAAGACCTGGCGTCCTGAGCGTTACCAGCCTCGCTTTGCTTGTCACCGACTCAGACCTGCATTTACGGGATCTGTCCGACTGCATCGCGGCCGCAGAAATTCTCTTTGGCATTCTCTCTCGGCATCTCGACGGCCGAGGAAATACAACATTCTTTCAACGCCTTGTTCGATCCTATCGTTCGTTCGGCGGATGCTGCGTATGTAGCCTACATCGACCGGCGAGTCACCTCATCCTATATCTTGAAGTGACCCTCTTACATTGTATCCCAGGAAATCCGCCGGCGAGTTCCACGTCCCCAAAAACCGCGCAAAGTCGAGCCGAGGAGATTTGTTAAAGGTTCAGCTCGAAATTAATATTCTTTTTTCCCTTCTCACAAGAGGTCAGTCCGGGACATGTTCCAGACGGGCGACTCGAGCTCGACTGTTGGCGCACTGGCCCCGCAAGAGTCCCCTGCCTATCCCCATCTTCGCTGCGGCGCGCGCCCTAACACGTTTCTCTCGAGATGTAAAATCAGAGCTCGACGTCTTCTTAGCCATGGTCCCCGTTCTTTCCTGGCGCTTTTATGACGGGCTTCCGGTCCGTGTTCGAAGAGCCGACTTCGCCTTCTCGTCCGTCTTCTGGTCCGGTGCGGACCCGATCCACCACCCCCCGGCCTGCTCTAAAGCCATACGAGCGAGCTGGCGCACCTTCCCCACCGTCTCCTCCTCGTCGCCGCCTCCTTCCACGTCACACGCCCGTCGCCAGCCTCGCATCTGTACCCCGGCGCCGCAAGGCCTACCCGCCAACATACTCTGCGTCGCTCGCATCCGCATCCGCAAGTCTATCCCCGCCGCCCTCGTTCTCCCTCGGGCGCCGCAACCGCACACTCAGTCCTCAACCCTCCTTATCAGTACTAGACCGACACCCTATCAACGCCATTCCCTTCATGCGTCAATTATTTTCTCTCAATTCTGTACTGTCTACTTTCTGTGTGGAATAGTTTCGTCGGCGGCTGTCGTTCTTCTGGGATCAAGATCTGGTTTTCGTCAAGGCCATCAAGTTTTTTCAAGATCATCAAGTGCAAAGTCTGTCTGTTCTGTGGGTGCAACTTGTGATCGGGTCTTTGCATTCGAAGTCGGAGCGTTCCTCCGTTCTCACCGCAAGACATGCTTAGACCCAAGCGAGGATTGATCTGTTTGACTTATGTGGCCGCTGGTGTAATCGTTGTGGTGCTTTTGCGGTCTGGACGGCTCCCAGACGAGACCCTGGACGAAGTCGAGGCGTTCCCCTTTCTTACTGCGGAACTTTCTTGGCTTGGACTATCACCTGACGGTTCTTGGATTCACTGACTGGTTCGAAATACGGTGTGGTGTGATCGTCGTGGTGCTTTTGTGGTCTGGACGGCTCCCAGACAGACGAGACCCGGACGAAGTCGAAGCGTTCCCCGTTCTTACTGCAGTAATTTTCTTCGGCTTGGACTATCACCTGACGGTGCAAAAATCCTCGTTCGAAGTATGTCGCTCGTCCGAGTCGTCAACTGGAGTGCTTCGAATTTTCTTCAATGCTTGCTCGCTCGCAAATAGCGTTCGCTAGGAATGTGGGCAATCTCATGCAATGCTCTTTGATCGCATACTTGTTTAAATTCGGTCCTGTTTATTGGGAGGAAAGACAAGGTCAGGTCGTATATACGAAACGGTGTATTTGGAAGAGTTTTGTATTGCGAGTAGTGGTTTCGTGTATAGGTGGCTAGTGAGGCCCGTGAGGATTCAATTCGCCCGAAACAGTCGGTCTCGTCAGGAGTGGCCTGTTTTCACGTACTGTGGGCTGGGAAGACGGGCAGGCTGGCGTGCCATAACGGTCCATCGACACGAAATTAATTAAAATGGTTGCGTAGAGTTGAGCGCGATCTTTGAGATAAGGTTTAAGAAAGAAAGAGATGGAATCGTAAAAAAGATGCGGTGGAATTTGAAGCTGCCGCCGCCGCTGATCATGAGGGCAGTCACCAGTCGGGTCGTAATGTCGCGAGGGTAGATATTGTGTCGCGAGTAGATGTACGGCACGTTCCGAAAGGGGACCTAGCTGAGCACGGATGCATTTTGGCTGAGATAGCTGGCTTGATGGCAAAGTGATTTCGTTGACCGATCGAACAACCCGGTGGCTGGAACGTTGTACAAAACTGCGGTGATGAGGTGCGATCGAGCAAGCAGATGCAGTACTAAGAAGGGCTGCGGCTGGACCGTGCTCTTCAGATCCAGCTGGTCTGGACGTGGCATTTTTTGTGTACTATTGCTGGATCGATGCGAGGAGAAGATGATGTTAGCAAGAGGTTCATTTCGCGAGAGATGTGATCCATTTGAGTGGACAGCAAAGGCGCAGAGTAGAGTAGATATAATTTATGGATATTATGTTCCTTAATAGGGAGATATATAACGGATATCTTGCCGGGACGGATGACATCATGGAGGCTCCACCACTGGCGAGTTTCTCTGCTCAACCATGTCTGCACACCTGTGACCGAGCAAAATGGATACCAGACGCCGACCACGGCCTCTCCGCCCCAGCACAGCCCCAGAAAAGGCGGCAGAGGCGCTGCTGCCCGCCGCGATGCTCTCACTCCCCGAGGAGCCCTTGAATATCAACCTCGGTGCGCGGTTTCTGCACTTGAATGTTAAGGTCTAATAATGCTGCTAGATACGCTGCCGCCGCCATTTGACCTTTATCCGCGGCCCAGCGAGAGCGAGAGCCCCAATACACCATCTGACTGGGCTACATTTATCACTGCATACGCGTGTGGCCGATGGGATCCTCAACGCATACCCCGTCCCCCGCGAGCGTCTTTGAGCCACGAAACACAACAAGAATCTACCCTGCAGGTCCCCAAGGGCGCACTAGCTTTTGAACTCACCCGCGTCCCGCCCCTGCCCCCGTCCCACCGCCTGCGCACTTCCTTCTCTACCGTCTCCTCTGCTGCTCCCTCTCCCGCCGCGTCCTCGTACCCCGCCGCTCTCCCTCCCTGGTGCATTCCCCTTTCCCCCCTGCCTCTGCGTCACTCCGGCACAACTTCCAGTACCGGACTCCTAGACGCAGCAACTTCAGGCCGCAACCCTCCGCTGGGCCGGCTGCCCGTGTGCGCGTCGCGCCCTCTCGCCCTCCCCAGCCCCGAACACGAACTCCTCGACCCCATGCGCGGCGCCGGTGCGGTCCCAATCCCGGGGAGCCACCCCGAGCTATTCCCCTCCGCGTCCGCGTCCGCCTCCAACGCCGCCAACACTCCCATCTCCACTTCCGCGCCCCTCATGCCGATCCACACCCCCGCGGGCAGCGGCTGGAGCGCATACGCCCACCATGGCGCACAGACACCCGGGTGGGACGTCATGACCCCCGGCGGCACGCGTCGCTCGCGCTTGAGCGGCTTCTGGAGCGGCACCGCCGACGTCGACTCAGATTCGGGCTACACGTACTCGTACTCCAACTCCCCGTACGCAAACTCGTATTCGTCCTTCGGTGGCAGCAGCATGCTCCCCACCATCGACGCAAGCCCCGCGACGCCTGACGGAGAGCGCAATCTGCCTGCGAGGAGCGTCCCCGTGCCGCGGTCGGTGGAAGAGACGGTGAGCGCGCCGATATCGACTGGTAGCTCCGCCGCGCTCCTCCCGCGCCGCCCTCCGCCCGCGACTGCGCCCGTGAGGGTGGGGATGGAGGAGGGTGCCCCGGGGGAGGAGGGCGATTATTTTGGGGTCGCGGCGACGGCGACGGCGGTGCGGCTGGCGAGTGCGAGTGCGGAACAGCCACGGCGCAGCGGGCGCAGCTCGGGGCTGCGCACGCCCCCGCGGACGAGGGAGGGGAGCGCGTCGGGCAGTGTGTCGCCTGAACGCAGCCCCAGCCCGGCTGAGAGTAGGTCGGGGTCTCACTCTAGGAACGAGTCCAGAGAGGATAAGGACGAGGTGACCCCGACGCAGTTCTCAACGGGCACGGCCCCAACCCCGACGACGCCGGATTCGAACCCGGCGCGGCCGGAGTTGGGGCGGACGGTGAGCGGTCCGGCGGGGACGACCACGCCCGACTCGAATCCCGCATCTACGAGGCCGGGTGCGCTGAGTGAGAGCGGGCCACATAGTGCGGATACGATCCTGCTCGCGCACGCGATGACAACAACACCGGTAGACGAAGAAGCGGATGACCCCACGGCGTTTTCGTCCAATTCCTCCCTCACGAATGCCGCCGCTGCATCACCATCGCCATCGGCAGACGCTGCTGCCACCGAGGACGCAAGACCAGTTCTCGCGCACGCCAGCACGCTCGGTAACCCCTCCGCATTCTCTACTGCCATCGCCCCATACGGCCCCGCCTCGTCCTCCCCCGACCACAACGAGCCTTTCGACGCGACCACATACGCGTACGCCTACGCACAATCTGTCCCCGTGCGCCCGCCGCCACGCCGTGGGGGGCTTATAAGACAGGCGAGCGTGCCGTTGCCGAAAAGATCCGATACGTTTGGGACGCTGGGGAATCTGCCGACTGCAACGCCGCGCGCGCTGTCGAGCGAACCCGGGCGGGATGCACGAGTCGGAAGAGTGGATGGTCACGTCAACGGTGGCGCGCCGCCCGAGAACGGACCCGTCGGCGGCGCGCCTCCCGCGCGCCCAGGGCCCAGCACCCTCCCGGCGCCCCCCCGCCCCCCCCCGCCCCGCGGCGCTCCTCGCGCGAAGACGCGCGCGCCCTGCGCGAAGAGCGCGCCTTCGCCGCGCGCGCGTACCTCGCGCCGCCGTACCCGCCCGACGAGCTCGGCCGCCGGCGCGCGCTGTACAAGTTCAACATCATGCACACGGGGCCGGACCTGGCGTTTGACCGGATCGCGCACCTCGCGAAGCTGGTGTTCAACACCAAGGGGGTGGTCATCTCGGTGGTGGACGGGGAGGAGGAGTGGTTCAAGAGCGAGTGGGGGATGAGCATGCGGGTGAAGGGGGCGGCGAGGGAGGTGGACTGGGAGAAGGATGTGGGGAAGGCGCAGGGCCTGGGGCGGGCGATGAGTTTCTGCGGGCATGCGATTTTGCAGCGCGCGGACGAGCCGCTTATTGTGCTGGATAGCCGGCTGGATTGGCGGTTTGCGAAGAATGTGGGTCTTTCGCTTGTTTCCCCCGTCCTCCAATTAATGTGCAATCCACTGACTCGCACACGCAGCCCCTCGTCACCGGCACGCCCAACATCCGCTTCTACGCCGGCGCGCCGCTGCGCACGCAGGACGGGTTCAACATCGGGCGTTGGCGCTCATCGACGACGCGCCGCGCGAGGACTTCACGCCGCGCCAGAGGCATACGTTAAAAGAGTTTGCGGCGATTGTGATGCGCGAGATGGAGTTGTGGAAGGACAAGGTGCGTGCCCCGTGCTATTATTCCCTCCTCCCGCGTTTGCGGGTGTTTTTCTGCCCCCCGTTACACAAAGCTAATGCCGGTGTTTAGATCCAGCTCCGGATACGGGACCGTATACAGAATTCGGTGCGTCGTGTTCGATGTGCGGCATTGCATATACTGACCTAGTGCGCAGATGGAACAGTTCAGCCGGGAGTGTCTCGAGATCGACAGCGAAGCGGCGGGGCAGGGGCCCGTCGCTTAAAAGCGAGAGCAGGTCGCACCAGGAGCTGCGGGAGCCGAATGCGGATTCAGTCGATGCGCCGCCGCCACACGCGAATAATCACCATCGCGATGCAGAGGCGGTCAAGAACCAGCAGAATGACGCAGCGCCGCATAAGAATGACGCAACGAGGCACGACCCGCCGGACCTCATGGGCCCGTCGTCGTCGATGGACACGGTGTACAACCGCGCGGCGAAGCTCGTACAGCGCACGCTCGACGTCGAGGGCGTGGTGGTCATGGACGTGTCGCACTGCGAGGTGCTCGAGACGATGAGCGCCGAGGCCACCGTCTCGGTCGTGCTGCACCACGGGGACCCCGACGTGCCGACGAGCACACACACGCTTTCGGCGGAAGAATACGCGCGCCTGTACGAGTTCTTTGCGCGCTATCCCGAGGGGAAGATCTCGGAGGGGATCGTCCCGCCGATGCTGCGCGTGTTTCTGCCGATGGCGCATATCCAGTACGCGCTGGTGGTGCCGATATATAATATCGACAAGCGGCCGTTTGCGCTGCTGTGTGCGTGGAATGCGTCGGACCAGTCGAAGCGGTTTGTGAGTGGTTGTTTTTGAGCCGAACTGCAGGCACTTGACAATTCTTGCAGCTGGAGGGGCACGAGCTGTCCTACCTGCGCGCCATCGGTGTGATAATTCTGTCCGCTGTACTGAAGCGGCGCATGATCCTCGCGGATAAGGCGAAGAGTCTGTTCATCTCCAAGTACGCGGTGTTGTTTATTTTATTTCTAGTTTTAATGCCTGTTCCAGCATATCGCACGAGTTACGGACGCCGCTACACGGGGTGCGTTTCTTGATGATCATATCGGGCCAGAATTTACTGAATCCCGCATAGATTCTCGCAGCAGCGGAACTGTTGGGCGACAGCCCGCTGAACCACTCGCAGCGGTCGTTCCTCGAGACGGTGCAGGCGTGCGGGACCTCGCTCGTCGAGACAGTAAATCACGTCTTAGACTTTACCAAATTGAGCGGCAACTCCAAGGCGGGCGGGGTGGAGAATGTGATTGTGCCGACCAAGGTGGATCTGATGCAGCTCATCGAGGAGGCTGTGGACGGGTGCTGGATCGGACATCGCGCCAGGACTGCGATCATGGGCGACACGGGCATCGGAAGCGTGTATTCGCCGCCGGAGGAGTTGTCTGCTGCCAAGCAGCTCGTGGAGACTGTTGTAGACGTTGGATGGCGCAAAGGGGTAGGTTTCGCTTTTGATCTGAACCGACGTCGCTGATGACACGCGCAGGGCTGGTCGCTCAAGTGCGAAAAGGGCGGGATCCGCCGGGTCTTGATGAACGTGTTTGGGAACAGTCTGAAGTTTACTACTGTGTGTGGGATTACTCCAGGCAGGACATGCGTGGCTGAATTATATTTCTTTCAGAACGGATACGTGCACGTAATTCTGCGGGAGTTGCCTCGGAGCGGCGATGAGGCGCCCAACGAGACCAAGGTTGAGCTGGTCGTTCTTGACACCGGGAAGGTATGTCATGGTACTTACTTGTTTTGCTTGATATTCATCCGCTTGGCACAGGGGATAAGCGAGAACTTTCGCAAGGTAACGTTTCTTTCTGACTTGGTCTAGACCGCAATGCTGACGATTCTCTCAGAACCAACTGTTCCACCCTTTCTCGCAAGAAAATCCGTTGCAAACGGGCACTGGGCTCGGGCTCGCCATCGTCAACAGCATTGTCAAGTCTGAGAGCGTCAATGGCAAGGTTGACGTCTGGAGCGAGGAAGGCTTCGGCACCGAGATAAAAGTGACTTTTACGGCGCAGATCCCTGTTGACGAAGCTACTGCGCCGGAGATGGAACCGTTCAAGTTCGACGATCCCATTCACCCTGTCACAGTGTCGCTAGTCGGTTTCGACGACGAACACAAGGGTGTGCAGCTGCTGCACAACGTCATTCATACATATCTCGTGTCGTGGTGGGGCTTCGAGGTCCGACCACCACAACAGGATTACGGCGAGATTGTCATCCTCAACGAGGACGTCGAGCCCGTGAAGAAGGCAACCGCGGAACGAAACACGAGCCGGCCGTTTATTATCCTCTCGACATTGCGCGGCAACCCTGGGGTTATGGCGATCGCATCCGAGCACGAGCGTTGTGGAGGGTTCTGTCGGATAATATACAAGCCTGGGGGCCCGTCGAGACTGTACGCGCTACTCAAGCTGTGTCTCCATGCGATCAAGATTGGGCGGTCGGGCGGGTCGTCGCCACATCAGTACCACGAGCTGGACGAGCCCGTGGCGGCCATGGGGCATGTGCCGCGGCGCAACTCTGAAGAGACCAGAAATGTATGGGCGCCCAGCAGCCGACCATTGTTGTCGCAGCGGTCTTCGACCGCGCATCCGCTAACAACACTGTCTTGGCAGACTCTCTCATCCACAGCAGAGAACGAAGAGCCACCGGCAGAGGAGGACGGCGACATTGACCCGATGCTCAGCATTGGGGCGAACGGTACCATTCTGCGGTCGTCGATGGGGGCAATTACCTCAGCGCAGCGACGGTTCCGCGTCTTGGTCGTGGAAGACAACACTATATTGCGAAATCTTCTGTACGTTGAGCCATTCGCGTATTTTTTACTTGGCTGACGGCGTTTCATAGCGCCAGGTGGCTCACAACAAGGGTGAAACCACTGATATTTGCCTAGTATGTTTGCTGAAAGAGGTTTAACAGGGCTACGACTATCGGGACGCGGTCGACGGCCGCAATGGTGTGAAAGTATACGAGGAGGAAGGGCCATTTGAGTACGTCCGCGCCCCGTTTTAGTACACGTTTCTGACCTGCGTCCAGTGTCGTTCTTCTCGACATGTCCATGCCGATTCTTGATGGTACACGAGGATCATATATGTTCTTGTGATAAGTTGCTTATTGAATGCATAGGAATCGGGGCTACCACTGAGATCCGACAAATGGAAGCACGACGAAGAGTGAACGACCCTGACGGAGAACCGACACGGATATTGGCGCTCACAGGCATGTCGTCGCTAGAAGACAAACGAAAGGCATTTGAGGCGGGCGTGGACGGCTAGTAAGTTTCTATCGCCTCGGTGTCTTCGACGCAGCTGACAATAAAACTCTAGTCTGATCAAGCCTGTGGCGTTCAAGACACTGGAAGAAATGTTTTCGAAGCTCGGAGTTTCATGACGACAGTTTTCTTTTTTCCTTTCCTTACATACACCTACTTTGCATATACACTCAACGACATAAAGCACTTACTTATCGCGGTTCAATCTACGGGAACCCTTGTTACTGTAATCAATGTAGCATTAACACCTAACAGCTGTACCTATTCCTCTCATGCAATCGTTTTGGGTCGTCGCCAACACATTCTGTTGGCATAGGGAATTAAATCGTTCTACCCTGAGTATCGAGGAAGAAGAATACATTTTGCCCGTATTTATTTCGAGGGCGTTCGCGGCTCAGCGCTCACGCGAGAAAATGGTAAGGCCGGATCTTGAATCTTAGATCTTGGTCGATCATGATCGCCGATCGGCCTGAATAGGCACTGGCGAGAACTTCCAAGAGTTCTGAACTATGCCAAATGGATCTTAACTCTAACATCCTAAAATGCTGAGTAGAAAGCGGTGGAGGGGTTTTTTTTTTTTCCCCGGACATGCACGAGCATCCACGCGTCCCAGATACCGTAAGATACCGTACTTACGCCCAGTTGCCAACTGCTGCCGGTACATCCCAATTTCACGTTTAGTCTTTGCGTCGAAATCTCGAGAGAGTCGCCGTCCTCCGTCGAGCATCCGCTGTCTATGTATTTCACATTGGAGATCCTTCAATGATGAAGGCGCATGCGTATCTGACCGCGATTGCCCTGAATGCTTTTGGAATATTTCTGCATCTGGCCATCCGGTAAGCTCGAGCTCCCCACCTCCGACGATCTCCTGCTATCCCAAGTATTTTTTTAAGCTCTGCGGGTGCCCGGCCGCCAGCGATCGCACCCAGCCCAGACCGCTACGACGCGTCGCATAGCTCAAACAGCCGTTAATCTCTTGGACCATTACGATTTGCTGTGCGAGACTACGCCCGATGTCAAAACGTTAACCCTGACGATACAGCAAGTCGTGAATGCCCCACACTCATTTAAAAAAACTTTCCCGCCCATACATCCTTGTTGATTCCCGCCGGCCATTTTTGCGCTCCCCCCATGTAGCTACCACACGGCACGTTCCGAAGGATCGCGCGCGCTGGCCTACACATGGCCTGGATAAATATCTCGCTCGATCGGCGATTCGAACATTCCTCAGAGCATTCCCCGTCGCGCGACAACGATCCCGTTTAACACTGGCTCCGTCCAGGAAAATACATGATCCGCTCTAAATTACACACACACACCGTAGTCTAAACTAGGTAACTACGTCTAATGTCCATCTCTGCATCTGTATCTCGACCCTGTTTTATCTGCATCGCGCTTTTACAATAAAAATACCCTCGGCGAATCCGCCTATCCAGAGTTCGGAATCACGACACCCCAATGAGCGTGAGCGCGCTCCACGTGTATAGCGGCAGCGTGAGGTTATCGTTCTGGTCCGACAGCGCCTCCAGCACCGCCGCGAGTGCAACGACCAGCAGATACAGCGGGGTCTGGAGTAATCATTAACATGCGATTACGGAGAGAGAAAAAAGGACGCACCGAGAACGGCTCGGCAAGCCCACACAGGCGTAGGACCCACGCAGACGCAACGATGGACGCGGCAAACGCTGCGCTGCCCTCAAGCGTCTTGAAAGTCGTCGGCGACCATGCATGCCGCCCGCGGTGCTTGCCGACGATGCTCGCGAGCGCATCACCGATGCCGAGCACCAGCACGCCCGTGAATTGCAGTAGTCGTGAGGGCCTACGTGTTCAATTAGATCGCATTATTTCAACCCATTTAGGCGCACTGACCCCTCGAGCCACAGCGCGCCAGCACACCCAGTAAGGAGGTAAAAATGGCTCAGTATGGCCGTGCCGTTGCCGTCCTTGGTGTCGAGGAATTCGTTCATGAAAATGTGGACGGCCACGCCGAGAGGGTATATTGCAAAGTAACGGATGTACTCGGCAAAGACGAATAAAGCAAACGCGACGCTGAAGGCGAGATGTGTGAACGCGGGCTGCCAGGGGGTCAGGTTAATTTCAAAGGAGAATGAGAGATAGACGCACATCGAACGCGACACCGGGGACGAACATGACCACCACAAGCGCGTGGAAAAACTTGCGCCGCGCGTTGAGCCCAGAGTGGGCGCCCGGTCGAGGAACTCGCCCGAGGCCGCGAACAGCGCGCTCGTTGGCGTCGCCGGCCCCTCATTTGTGCCGTTAGCCGCCGCACCCTGTGCCTTCCCCATTCCTGCCATCATCCCGCTCATGCCCATGCCTCCCATCATTCCGCCCACACCCCCATAACCAAGGCCAACCCCCGCCGCAGCCCCCACGCCCGCCGCCCGCCTCGACCTTATCAGCTGCCGCGCCCACCCCGCGACGCTCACACTCCCCAACGCGGTCCAATACCCCAGCAGCGCGATCCGCCTTCGCCTCCCCAACACCCAGCGAAGCCCCCACATCCACGGATCCCGTCCCCCGAGACACCACCGTGTCCAGATCCCTAGTGGTCCGAAAACGACGAGGAGAACACCCACCCCCGCGGCGGCTGCGAGGCGCTTCCGGGCGCGGAGGGCCTCTCCTGGGGTTTGGCGACGCTGGCGCCGGGCTGGAGTCTGCGCGGCGTGACGCGAAAGAACGAGGATTGGCGCAAGGAGGAAGCCAACGAGGAAGGGGCCACCGATGAGCGTTGATTGAAAGATGACGAGGGGTGTGGGGAGGCGGTAAGTCTTGATGTAGGGAGTGGTGATTGGCCAGATCTGTGCGCCCCTTTTCGTTAGCACGAAAGGTGTGGTTGGAAGGAGGGGAAGTGCAAACCCTTGCGATAGTGATATTGAGACACTCCATAAATACGGCAGTCCCACCAAAGCACACTAGCCCCAGCTCCCCGAGCGTGAGACCGCGGTGCGCCATCCGCAGGGCGACGTAGAGGGTGAATTGATAGAATAGCGCGCCGACGACGACGTCGAATAGGCTGAGGTGCTGCCACAAGCCGGACCCGAGATGACCAAGGGCGAGCCGCAGCACGAGGGCGGCGGCACTCACGCTCAGAGTAAAGAGGATAAAGTACAGCCCGCGCCAGCCTTCGTTCCGCGGAACGGAACGACGCTCGCCTTCAGTTACTGCGACAGTATTTCCATTTATCTGCGCGGGGGGCGCGAGCGAGCCTGTGCTTGACGTACTCGACGTGGCGTTCCCATTCGCGCCGCCCGTATATGGACTTGGGCTTGGTGTCGATGGCGCGGCTGTAACGTGTCGGAACCGCCCCTCGAGCCAGCGCGACGCACACACGTGTAGCAGCAGGATGGCACTCGTAA
Source organism: Mycena olivaceomarginata (assembly GCA_029378375.1). Taxonomy (NCBI): domain Eukaryota; kingdom Fungi; phylum Basidiomycota; class Agaricomycetes; order Agaricales; family Mycenaceae; genus Mycena; species Mycena olivaceomarginata. The sequence goes on along the minus strand of JARKIC010001769.1, from coordinate 52,465 downwards.
GTACCGAGAGAGAGACGAGGTTGTACCGCGCGCGCACGAGCGCTGCGTTAGGCTCCAGTGCGCGCGGATTCCGTGGGAGGCGCAAGGGTGGCTCGATGGCCCAGCCGGTGGGGAAGCCGTCGGCCTCGCGCGAGGAGAGGGCGGTATAGAGGAGGGCGGGTAGCGACGAGGGGTCCCAGGACAAGCGCGGTGAGGATACCGTCGTCGCTCGAGTTTCTATTATCCAGAAATTAGCATTTCAGCATGAATCAAATTAGAGGAAGGGGGCACCTGTAATTTTTAGGGACAGACATCCAGACGAAGCCAAACTTGTCGTCAGCCTTGCGCTTGGTTTGCGATGGGTGTGCGTTTTGCGGCGGGACCGGCTTTCCGGCAATTGGGGTGGCGCGGTCAGAGAGAACGCCGTAGGTATATAGCATGTACAGGAGGGCGGCAGAGAGGAGGGCGTAGAGCTCGTACGAGACCCATTTATTAGAGAGGCTTTCTGAGGGCTCATGTGCGATGCGGAGGGCGGCGAAGAGCAGCGAGCCAAGGAGCACAAGCGACTCGCCCGCGCGACGTGAGTCTATTGACAGCGAGCAGCGCAGCCGGGTATATGGGACAGAGAAATGTAGCTCAACCAGACCAGGGAGAAGCGCGGTGCGGTCGGGCATGAGTTTTCGGCGGTTCAACAGCGAGACGATGGGAGACAGCGCAGGCTGGAGTTGGGGTGGGCGGGGAGAGCGAGAACGGGTAAAGGAGACGCGCGGGGGGGAAATCGTTCTTCTGACTTTGGCTGGGAGCCTTACTCGTCCGCGCATTTCATTGTCGTCAGACTCATCGTCTTCGCTATGGCTGTGGGACGGCGACGAGGACTCGCCACCTTGGTATGAGGTGCTCCAGTCGAGGACAAGAACATCCGGGGCGCGTTTTGGTTTGGGATTGCGTTTGCGACTGTCCGTGCGCGCGCCCGAGCCGCCATGCGGCGACGGCGAAGGCGACGACCGCGATCGTATGGTTCGGGCCAGCGTGGAGAGAGATTAAGCACAGCCACCAGCTTACCAAAGACATAAATAGGCGCGTCGCGTACTGGCTGAAAAATGTTGGGGAGGTTGGGTTGTCTGGGGCATGGCAGTAGTTTTTATTCTCAGAGCCCGGGTTCATGGGTAATACTTTGGGGTGAGCAGAACTGATGGGTCGGTTATTAGTACGGCGTAATTTAAACTATAATAGTTTGAATGTCTATCAAGTAGACAGCTGGCATGTATGCTCAACACATGCACGGAAACGGTTTTCTGCAATGGGTGCAAGCTTAAGGTTGTTCAATATATTTACAGGTTAGCTCGAACACAAAAACGAGTTGTTTGAATGATAAATCAGTGCTTAGACCTGCTTGGACCCAGCGGCAGAAATCGGAAAAGGTAGCAGACGAAAGATATTTATCAAGGTGATCCGATTCGATTCCAGAGCTGGATAATATCTTGTGGGTGTGTTGTGGGTGTGTTGAACCAGGTTCGGCAAATGCCGGAGATCATTAAAGTTGAACGTGACACGAGCTGTGACCAAGCGCGTCAACCTCCTCTCCTCTGCTTTCTCCAATTCCAGCGCGTCCGATCAATGTCTGCCGCCACCGTCTACCTCGAGGACCTCCCTGTGAGTAAAAACACGCGTCTCGCCGTTCTTCTCTTCGTAATTACTCCCCTAACGCGACTTCGCCCAGGTCACCACTGGAAGCAAGAAAGCCTCGCCTCCAGCAGATACAGCGGTCTACCTCGAGGACATCAATGTCTCTAAGAAAGAAAAAAAGCCTGCTCCGCTCGCGGCCGCGAACACCAACGCCAACAAGCGACAGCGCACACTGTTCGACATGCAGTTCGGTCCTGACGATGGCGCGAAACGACAGAAGCTTGCGCCACGCTTCACCGCAGGCTCATCGTCTTCTAACATCACTCCCACCTCTTCCCCACCCAAAAACGCGTCGTTTATCAAAGGGCGCGCGCTTGGCACCCAGCGCCTCAACTCCATCCCTTTCTCCCTGTCCGCCTTCGTTGATTCGCTCCCCACTGACACGCGCGCGTTGTTGGCGCTTGAGTGCGACACGATGGGCAAGGCATGGCTCAAGCTCCTCGCGGATGAGATCGCGCAGCCGTACTTTGTCGATTTGAAGCGCTTTTTATATGCTGAGGGTGTCAAGGGTGCGGGAGATCCAGCGCCGCCCAGAATTTATCCTCAACGTGAGTCCCATTGGTCTTCAGAGTCAGCTAATTGATACTGATTGTCCGGGTACAGCCAAAGACATTTACGCGTGGTCGAACACGCCGCTGGGACGCGTCAAGGTCGTCATTTTAGGCCAGGATCCATACCCTGGTGCAGGCCAGGCCCACGGCTATTCGTTCTCCGTCCCGCCCGGCGTTGCCGTCCCCGCGTCGCTGCAAAATGTGGGTCCGCTTTCTCTTTCCCTTTCTCTCACTGATGTCTTTCGCACGCAGATCTACACCGAACTCCGCACCGAATATCCCTCCTTCACGCGCCCCGGGCACGGGCACCTCGCAGGCTGGGTCTCACAGGGCGTTCTCCTCCTCAACGCGGTCCTCACCGTGCGCGCCAACGCACCAAACTCGCACGCCGAAAAGGGCTGGGAGGCGTTCACCGACCGCGTGCTGCGCGTCGTCGACGCGTACGGCGGCGCCAACCTGGGGCGCGCCGGAGCAGACGGAAAACCTGACGAACCCGCGACTGGATTCGGCAGAGGGGTGGTTGTGCTGGCGTGGGGCGCAAAGGCGGCGAAGCGTGTTGCGGCGGCGGGGCTGGACAAGCCCGGGAGCAAGCATTTGATATTGAAGAGCGCGCACCCGTCGCCGAGGAGCGCAGATAGCGGGTTCTTTGGGAATGGCCACTTCAAGAAGGCCAATGAGTGGCTTGAGACGAGATATGGGCCAGGTGGGGGGCGTGGATTGGTGCAATGTGTAGGGCGGCAGAGAGGAAGTTTCGTCGGTGACCAACTGATTAGCTTTTGGAAACGCATACCATACAATACCATGTACGTATAGGAAAGCATACCATATAACCCCAGTAAATAGTCTATCTTCAATGGACCCAATGTGACGCGTCCACTCTCGGTGCTTGAACGCGCTGGTAATGGCTAAACGCCCTATAATGATTGCTGGGCGCCGTTTGGAGCAAAGGATACTCCTACGCTCTCGGGGTGCTTGAATGGCCAAACGCCCTATGATGATTGCTGGGCATCGTTTGGAGCAAGGAATACTCCTACGCCCTCGGGAACTTACCCCGAGATGAGCGCGGTCGCAGACGTTCATCAGAAGAAACAGTGCAACTCGGAGTTGTGTGGGCCCGGATGCAATGGTTAGCGACCAAATCCGAACCTGAGGCCTGAGGCCTGCAGGCCAGATATTTATCGACTCCCCATGGAGTCCGAGGGTGTGCTCGGGCGGGAGGTACATCCTCACCGATGTTGAAGAAAAAGCCGCAGTAACCCCCACGAATAATTCTCGATCGTGATTCATACATAGGGGCGGAAGGTTGCGTGGTCCAGACGAATGGGGATGATATCGCGGGAAAAAACGTTATGCCGCTGATGGTAAATATTGATGCGTGCCTGATCGACATGATATGTGAGGCTCGGTGCCACCGCCGCGGCGCCAGGTACCACCGCCGGTCTCCAGCGTTCATTGCAGTCGAGATTCAAGCGTCGTTGAACTCATACTCCAATATTTATTTTGCATGCTGTTGTGCAAAAATGCGGACGATCGGTCTTGGTCCGTCCAAGTTGTGCAATCACCGATAGCCTTTGACCGTTAATGAATCGTTCTATGTATATATGTACCTCGAGATTGAAGATTTGAGTTTGTGATGCGATCAGGACAGCGTCAGAGCTTCCAAGCTTCTCTCAGTTCGTCCTGTCTCAGAATCGTTCTGTCGAGTCGTTACAAAACATTTTATTCTCCTATCGCAATATTGTAGTTAATTCGGGTATGCTAAACTATAGCTAGCGCGCGGTGTATTACAGGTACAATCTAGCTGTGAATAATACTAAGGGTGATACTGATACAGAGGTACGGCGGCGCGGCGCGCCCGCTCGCCGCGGGGACCAGAGAGTGTGGGGGGTCATCAACGCCAATGTACGCCAAGCGCGAGGGGCGACAGCTACGACAGAACAGCCGACGATGGGCTACGAGATGATACGCCCGTCGGAAGTGTACGCTGCCCGATGGTGCGCGTGCGGGTCGAGCTGCGAGTGGTGGCCGTGGTTGTGCATGTCGTGAACATCGTGTCCCGAATGCTGGTCCTGCAGCCCACGCGGCGGCGACGGTAGTCGGATGCCACCCGGGGTCCTGCGGGAGCGGCGTATGCGGAAAGTGTGCGAGGGTCTGGATTTCTCCCGTATTCCGCCGCTGCGGCGGGTATCCCATCGGAACCGCTCTCGACGGAGGCATCTGGTCCTGCACCGGAGACTCCGCAGGCGAGTATGGCTGCTGCTGTGGCGAAGAGTACGAGTATGACCGCTGTTGTTGTTGTTGTTGTTGCTGCTGCTGCTGCTGCTGCTGTTGTTCAAAGTACCCAGAGTATTGGGGCATTGCGCGTTCATTGTACATGCCATACATCGGCGCGAGCGACGAAGAGCGCGAAGACGGATGGGACGCGGGCGAGTAAGGCGCCATCTTGGACTGCAGCGATGGGGGCGCAGACATCGGCGGCAGCGGCTGGTACTGCACGTCGTCCGTCATGACAATTGTCTGCACCCATGGTCCGGTACCGTTTTCAAGCTCCTGAACAGCCGAACGGGGCGGAAGGGACGCAGGAACGATCACAGGCGACACGCTCTCGCGCATTGAGTCGGGCGAGTCTGCGCTCGAAGAGTCGCGGCTGGAATGCAGTGGATGGTTGTGGAGGCTGTCGTACGGGGTCTTCGGCTTGTCCTTGCCAGTCGGCCCCTTGCCGAGCGGGGGCGATTTGCCTGGGGCAAGTTGAGAGCCTGCCGGAGACAGCTGTTCTCCTCCTCGAGCTCGGCTACGCGTTCCTCCAATGCCTGGGTTTATGGAATAGAAAGTCAAATAGGGCTCGCTAGCGATATTGAAATATTACGAACCTGGAGGTGAGCTGCACGACGCGCTCTGAAGGCACGCTGGACGTCGCGTGCGCGGTTAGGAGGAAGATTATCGTTGCGTTTGCGGCCGCGCTTGGAGGACATGTTCGGGGGACTGAGGCGGTCAGGACGAACATATATAAAAGGGGACCGTACCCGACAAACCGCATTGATCTCAGATTCTCGATCGGTGGCCCTGCCACAACTGATCTCTTTGCATCCCAATCGGGCACACTGTAAACATACCTGAAACAGAAACAAACGTAGAGTCTCCCGAGCAACAAAGATCGTAAAGGACGTTCTCATGCCAGTTAATACCAGTTAGGAGCCTTGCCACATTTTTCCGAGGACTCGATCGTGTCGCATTCCTTCGTTGCGTTCTCGACCAATTTTTCAGGACTTCTGCACCCTGCCAAATAAATGACGAGGACAACGCCGGACCTCTCATTTCGGCGCATGACCCTTATTCCGGGACCATATCCGGGGCGGAGTGTTCACCCGCAACCCGTACCCTACAATCTTTTACCCCGACGGGCGTGCCTTTGAAGGCTGCGCCAATGTCAAGATGCTCGAGTGCGACGGAACACGAGGACCGTGATAAATCAGCCGGCGAAAAGGCCCGCACGCACACCTTGCGGCGCGCGTCACTGCACTGTTGAGCGAGCGTTCTTTGTAGAAGCCAGCTGCGTTCCGGCCGCGCCTTGCATATTACAATGCAACAAAGCTACATTCTACTCTCACACCCCCGGTTTTCGTCCCCGGATCCCATGCGGGTGCAACCGTGTTGCCGAGTTCAGTTTCGTTAAGTAATATGTACGGACTTTCCGAGCTCTTTCCGACTCGTCCGAGACCAAAGATTTTCTGCTGAACACCTCTAGCACCTCTTGACACTGACCGGACTCGCCGAGTCCACCGATCCCGATCTCGGTCGGTGACCATGGATGTACCCGTTCATCCATTTCCGTACTCGCATCGCGCACCGGGGTCTGGCATCCTAAGATTTATTTAGTGGCGTTTCAGCACGCATACTTCAAGTCCAAGTTCGGACGCACCTGCATTGTCTTGTTCAGATGTTCGGCGAGAATCATAGTATCTGGTAGCACAGCGAGCAGATTGTCAAAAGGTTCTTTGCTTATTTGTCCAGCGATTAAAGCCATGATCCCAACGAGTCCAGCAGGATGACGGCCTGTCACCGGCAGTTCCGCGCCACCACACAGGACGGTGGCGTCCTCGGTGTAGGCTGGCTTGGTACGCATCTGCCGTCGTTCTCGGTACCAAGGTCTTCTTTGTAGAACACAGAACATCGCACAGTACAGCAGCCAGAGTACTTAGCCCTGAGTAAATCCACTTGCAGAGGCTTCTTCTTCGCTTGTCCTTCTACCCCGAGAAACACGAGCCAGGAACGTCGGTCGCAAGTCTGCTATCAGCTCTTAGACGCCGGCCGGGTTGGAGCACATGTCCGAGTTGAGAGTCCGAGTCCAAGTGGGATACCGACGTTGCCCGGGTGCTGCGTTGTGAACGCACTTGGCCCGCGAGACGTGTGCAAGAAAGAGGGCATAGAGCAAGACTGGCAGGCGCGCGAAAGGCAGAACGTCGACGAACGAAGCAATTAAGACGGCACAGCGATCTACGAGGTGTAGCCGGGCATCATACTGCGTAAAAAGCGTCAGGCACGGTATCCATAGATAGGTTGCCGGTGCACCGGACGCCAAAGGTGCGAAGAGGCTGCATGCCAGAAGGCTGTCGATAATGTTCAAGCAGGTAAGTTATGAGGGTGTTTATACAGGCAGGAACTGACTTGCACGAACAGAAGAGGGTCACGATATCGGAATATTCCGTCGTCAACGGTAAGTTATTGGAGCGTTATTGACACTGACAGAATGGTATGGGACTCCAACCGCCGTATGCATGTTATTGCTTCCATTGAGTAAAGCGCGCGTGGATCTGCAGGCATCGGAGCACACATCATGCCGTGAGAGACAGCATACCCATGGAGGTGACAGTGATACATAGCAACCAGTGTGGGTCCAAGTGTCAATTCAACAGTTGCGTTAGGTTGCGTTGCAGCTGGAGGTCCAGGGAGGCTATGATGGGCAATGGGCGGTCAGGTAGGAAAAATCGTCCAGGCTCGGCTGCATCCGACAACTTCAAGCGCCGGGTAAGGCCAGCGTTGCGAACAGGGATGAGGTAAACGTTTTTAAAAGCCCCGACGAGTCGTCGGGTAAGTAGAATCAAAGTAGAACGCAGCCGGACCTACCGCATCGCGATTCGAGCGGTGAGGCAAGCCTGCAACCTAAACACGGGTTTTCCTGGGAAGAAATTTCGACGAGTATAACTGTATAACTTCAGACGCCCTTGATTATGATGTTGACCCCACCTTGCTAGCAGCAGAGAAACGCCCATCTATGCCTGCAGCTGCCTACATAGGCATGTAGCTCCGACCGCCGTCACTCTAAGCTGTTAGCGTGGCCATAAGTTGAGAGCTAAGCGCTGCTTTCGACATCAATGCCAGAATCTGCAGCCACACCCTCGTGGTTGCAGGATTACGTTCCGCCTTGACATTGACTAACAGCTCCAGTTGGACTTGACACGATTAGACATGCAGCATGATGGAAGAGGAAGGGCGGGAGGTGGCGGTGCGACTCGTAATGATCGCCGAGACGCGTCCTTTCCAAAACTTTGTGTCGTATCATCAAGGCTGGTTCAACGTTGACTATAGGATCAGGGAGACTCGTATATGGTACCGTATTTCTTTGGGAAGCATTCATCCAGCTATGGCCATTCCTGAACCGGTGCAGTATACCGTATATCTTCAGGCTCGATTGAATGCGACTTGTGTATGGCGGCTCATCCAGTGGATATTCCAGCGAACGCGCGCGTGTGTGTCTTTAACCTCGTGGCTGCCGCCCAATCAACGCGTCGGTTCAATCCAATGGCAACCTCGCGATATCACGCGACTCTCAACGAAAGACGTGATTCTTCGCAATTCCCAGCGGCCGCTGTTGCTGTTGGTATTCCAGCTATCTTGGTCGAGTCTGGAGGCTTGATCGACCAGCATGTTGTTTATACCGCTATTCGTTACTGTCTTATCCGCAGTGACTGTCGTCTGTGGTGTCAATTGGACCGCAACTCCCTTTGTGCCTCCTTCCTACCCTCTGGCCGTCCGCACTCCTTACCTTTCAGCCTGGCTGCCTCAAGGAGCCGGAGCAGCCCTCAATAGTGTGTGGCCTAGCTTCTGGAATGGTAAATCATACACCTCCGTTGTTCTGTCCGCTCCTGATGCCTCGCCGTAGGCCAGCCGCTCGGATGGACTGGACTCGTCAATGTGGACGGGAAAACATACAGCTTTCTGGGTGACCCGGGTAGTTTCTGGTTCCACGTTTACCAAGGCGACTCAGAAGAGCGCAAAGGTACTTTCACCACTTTTTTCTGACGCACAGAAAACCAAATTCGCGCCCTAGTTCACCTCAACCCAAAGCACATTTGTCCTGGCCGCTGGCCCAGTTACAATTACCGTCAATTTCTTGAGTCCTGTCGAGGTGAGATTTCCAGCCATTGCGCTCCAGAGACCCATGCGATACAGATATTCATCCAGCCCACAAACCTACTTCACCAATCCATCCCTTTCTCTTATCTCGCCGTCTCTGCCGTGTCCACCGATGGTGTCCGTCACACTGTTGCAATTTACAGCGATATCACTGCGGAATGGTTACCGGTGATACCTCTTTAGTGGCCAATTGGAGCACAACCACTGGCAGCGTCTACACCCACCAGGTCCAGCTTGCCAATCAGACGCTGTTCGGAGAATTTAGTGGTCAAGGACAAACACAGTGTTAGTCTCCAATGTTAAGATGCATGGCGCTTGTGGACTTGACATTTCCTTAAGATGGATCCGTGTACTTCTCCTCCATTAACGTGTGTTTCCCTGTTCAGACACCCCTCCATATAACATGATACTCAGGCCAACGCCCTCACCTATCAAACTGGCCAAGACACCGTCGTTCGCGCTCAATTCATCAAGAACGCAACACTTGCGAACACAGAAGACACCAACTTCCGCGCCGTCAACAATAACTGGCCGACTTTTGCATTCGCCCACACGATCACAGTTGGCGCTACCGTTTCCACCCCCGTCAAGTTCACCATCGGCCAAGTCCGCGATCCCGCCATAGAATACATCCTCGCTGGAAATGTTCATCAGAAGAGGAGCTCCTACTGGTGGAGCACCTATACTACCGTTGCCGCATTGGTTCGTTTTACCATCCTCGCATGTTCAAAGATTAACCGTTATTCGAATAGATATCGGATTTTATCTACGCGTACCCGACTGCTTTGGTTACCGCAAATGCCTTTGATGCGAAGGTGCAAAAGGACGCGACCTCCAAAGTCTCGACCGCATACGCGGAGATTGCGGCTTTGGCAGTTCGGCAGGTAGGTGGGTGGGTATACTCGGCGTGGTCCCGCTTAGAAGCATCTAGGCGTTCGGCGCAACCGAGCCTCACAATTTCCAAAGCAAGCGACGGGACTTGGAACAAGAGCGACATCATGATGTTCATTAAGGTACGTCCGATCCTGAAGCATTCGGAGTCCTCATCGCCACTGTCTCCTTTATTCAGAGATTTCCAGCGATGGGGTATGTTCTCCGATATATATTTATGTGTGCATACATAACCCATTGGAATTGAACAGAATATCTAACTGTGGATATCATCTACCCCGCCTGGCCGATCTTTATGTATACCAATCCTACGCTCGGGAAGTATCTATTAAATGGTCTACTCGCATATCAAGCGACTGGACAGTATCCAAACCAATGGGCAGTTCACGACCTCGGTATTTTTCGTTCTACTACCTTTCCTTCCGTCTCATCCATGACGTGTTAGGCGCCGAGTACCCTGCAGCCATTGGACACAATCTTGGAAATGGTTAGTGATCAAGCCTCACCAGTCGCCTTGGGTTCCTCGATAAATTGCTTACATTTTAATCTAGACGAGAAAATGCTATCGAAGGTAGGGATCCATGCGCGTTTTCGTTGTCCTCCTCAACTCAACTTGGTGTACGAAAGAGTGCGGAAACATGCTCATCATGTCGCTCGACTATCTCCAGAGGACGAAAGATACTTCGTTGGTTTCTAGATACGCATGTCTCTCCGGGGTTTTGCCCAGCAGCTGGTTGACTCTTTTTGACAGTCTGCGCTACTTGATCAATGGGCGACTTATCTCATCGGGAACACGTTGTACCCAGAAGATCAGTTAGGTATTTATCCACCGTAGCATTTTGTGGATTGCGGTTGAAAAAGGTCATGTAGCGACGACGGACTTCTCTGGGTAAATCCCTTCCAGTTCCACAGGTTCATTCTCCAAGCCGGCTGACCTGGCCGGTCTCAAGATCACTGCCTAATCAAACAAACTTGGCGGTCAAAGGAATTATTGGAATCAAAGCCATGTCCGAAATCTGGGCCACCCTCGGCAACACCGACAAGTCCGCCAGCTACGCTGTACGTAGCCCCGCCCCATGCTTGCTTCCCTAATTTTTCGATAGTCGACCGCTTCTTCATACATGGCTTCATGGCAGCAAGCCGGCATAAGCAGCGACGGAACGCATCTACTCCTTGAGGTCTGTGACAAAACACATCGCTGTACAAATACTGAGGCTACGGCTCTGATCAGTACCACAATCAAACCCACGATGTACTCTCGTATAATCTGGCGGCCGACAAGCTCTTGGGCACTGGGATTGTTCCTGCTTCGGTCACGGCTCTGCGTGCGTCTGCTTTTCCTCTTTTCTTTTCGTGTTTCAAAATCCCTGCCGCAGAATCGACGTATTATGCAAATAACTTTGGCGAGTACCTTCAGTCTCTACGAAAGCGAACGTGCTCAACTCATTCTATTCAACAGACCTCTATGGCTTCCCTATCGACAGCCGGTTAGTCCGCGTCTCCCTTGGATCTCTCTTGCATCAACTGCACCGCTTTACAACTGCCTCTCAACTAGATCTCCCTTCACCTCTGCTCAGTGGTCTCTCTGGACCGCCACCACAACTTCCACCGCCGTTCGAGACACATTCATTTCCAAGCTCCACAACTGGCTGACCAGTGGATGACGAGTACACCTTTCGGCGATCGGTTCCTCGATGATACGGGGGTTTCGAGTGCCAACAAGGCCAGACCGGTTGTTGGTGGGGTATTCATTCTGGTGAGTGCTTTTTGTTCGCTGGAGTTTGCTGGAGTGTCTCATCGTCGCGTCCCAGCTCGTCGTATGAAAGACGTGTCAACGGTGTCGTACAATATTATACTCACGGGAAATGAGCATGTACATCTAAGCACAATGAGGAGGAGAGGTTCGGTTTATAGAAGTCGTTTCGTTTAGATGCTCAGCCCTCGGCGGGTTAATGGGAGCTGGCGGATACATTTCGGGCGAAAGGTAAAACGACGGGAATTCAATCACATTTAAGGTACTCTGTTGTACTATTTGCCGGGCTTTTGCAGCTGCTGTGTTGGTCGAGGGCCAAGAAGTCCACGCGCAGTTGCAAGGGGCATCAAGCGTTGCGTCCTCGGCGTTATAACGGACACTTCCGGGCGGCGGCCAGCCTGACCCATGCATATCGACAGATTTCGCAAATTACGGAATCGGATATCCGCCAACATTTTATCCAGGGCGCTCCACGGGACCTCGATATCCTCGTTTCCCGGGCTGCGGCGAAAGAAAAGTGGAGGTAGCACGATGCTGATTGATTTCAGGTTGGACGCAGGAAGGAGTGCAAGGGTGTCGAGGATAACGCACGCTTCCAAAAACGCGGCGAGAGCTCCTTGAGTTGGATGGTGTGTGGTAGAAGCTGCCGATAGAAGGATACAGTATCTGGAGAGTGAAAATGTTTTAAAAAAATGTCTCACACCAGACCTCGAAATTAGACGTGGACTGACCCGGCGGGAACTCCCCCTTTCCCCACCACCGCTCGAACGTTAGAGACTCCAGCTCCTCGCCAGCGCGCTCGAAATACCGCACCATCGAATCTTCGAATTTCCATGGAGCATGTCCGACATACTCAAAGGACTTCAAGACCGGAATGGTAGGGAAGGAGAGCAGCCAGGAGAAGAAGGCGTGCCCGCCGTCCTCCGCCACCAGTTTCAAATGGTTCAAGCTGAGAGGGAACGGAGAAGGAAGTGGCGAAGCTTCTGCGATCCAGGGCACTTCGATTTGCAGAGTGTTGATGCAAGGAACACAGGCCACGAGGTCTAGAATTGCAGGGAGTGGTAAAGTTTCCTTGCCAACCAACTTCAGCTCTAGAATCGAGCCACAATCGGCCCAGGAACGGATGTGAAGATGCAGAGGTTCGAGAGTCCCGACCACTGTATGGACATTGATGCCAATGGCGGAAAGATTCGGGCACTCGTGAATCCAGTCCAGATTCCACAACCATAACGGTTCCCCATCGTAGTCCAAGTGCAGTCTTCGGATAAAATGAAAGGATGGGGAGGGAAGAAGCCTGAATGAGGTCCACGAAAGAGCACAGGTTCTTTGCGGAGACGCATACGCTCGAAAAGAGGTGATATCTGCTGCGAGGGACCCAGCTCGTGCAGACCAGGCCACATGCCTTCATGGCGTTGGGATCGACGACGTGCAGAGCATCAAGAAATTGTTCCACAACGTCTTGCGCTATGTGCATGGTTCCTGCGAAGACGCGGTTAAAGAATAAAAGCAAAGGAGAAGCAAAAATACGGCGCGCAGACGAGCTGCGCATATATTCCGTTCCGAAGAACTCATCTGTCTACTTAGGTGCAAGCACCAATGGCGGGGGGGGACACCCATTCGACAGGTAGCGCGGACTTAACCGGCCCGCCTCGGACGTTCAAATGTTGTTTTTTTTGGGATGTCATCACCGGAGTTTTGTTGTTGGTTCAGCCACCGGTTCGGTAAATGCCGGAAATCGTCACATTTTCCCTGGTCAGTGTCATGGCCATGCGAGACTCATTGCGAGGCTTGGGTAGAGTATTGTCGGAGATACGGACTTGGTCATTGCGGCGATGACGACCTGGGTATTAGAGGCTATTCGTTGCCACTTTTAAAATCCAAATTTCAAGGTGCAAATTTTAAGCCAAGCGCTCCACCACGTTCTCACACTGCCATTTCGGCAAATGCGCACCTGGTTTGAACACCTTTCTGGCAAGCTGTCGACGCAATTTTTGGGACGGGGAAATGTGTACGCGTCACCAGCAAGTTAGTGTATTTTTTGGCACATAGAAGGCACAAATGAGCCGGAGATTTAGCCCAAAATCCGGGGCGGGTTCCGGATTTGGGTAGAGCTCCACCTGTCTACTCGCTTAGTTTTTCAAAGATCACGGCTCCAAATTTCAAGAAAAAACGTCAAAAAAGCCGTTTCAAATAGCCTCTATTGTGCGTGCGATAGTAGATGCGACCTGCCAATAGGACTCCATCATTGATGCCGTGCCCATTATGGTGATTAAGTTACCAAACAGAGAGCGCAAACAAGCTGTGGTTTGCTTTTGACCACAACGCCCAGTACGAATTCACGCCAGGTAAGTCAATTCACAAGCCACACGCGCGCGAGTTGACATCACGACCAGTAATTATGTCGACTCTTCCGAGCTCCGCAGTTATTAAGCGGGCCGTACACAAGACCCTCGCGTCGCTGACGCCGGCGCTCAGACGCCTCGTGATATCACTTGAAATCCCAAAACAAATTAGGCATGCGTCGGATGAAACCTTGGAACGCATACAGTATACCGGCGAACTCGCCCTTCGCAACTGCCTCCTTGAGTACATCTGTCGCTCGCCAGACAGACCATGCGGGTACTTCAAAGTGAGCCATGTTCTGCAACTCTCACTCGGGAATGAATTGCTCATCACATGCAGGCCGTTCAGTCCGCAATTTTCAGTACGACCAGTCTCGCATTGCTCGTCGCGCGCTCAGACTTGGACATTGAGTCCGCTCCTCGCACCGCGGCTCAGATCGTCCACTTGATATTCGGTGTTTTGTCTCGTGATCTCGGCGTTCGGCGACTGCAAGACACGTTTGACCTCCTCTTCGGTCCACTCGGCCGCGCGGCTGATGCTGCGTACCTTGCTTGCTGTGACGAGTGAGTGACTCTCAGACATATTCTGAGGGACACGCTTACAAGTGCCGTATCAGGACGGCTTCTACCCAGTTAAAACGACGCGGCTATCAAAACCCGAGAAAGTCAAGACGGGCAAATTCACGGGAGGTTCGGCACTTCTTATACTGCATATCTTTCTTTTTCTTTAATCAACAATCAGCACGCGAGTTTCTGGAGCTTGTTGATCCTTCGAAAGCGTTGACGTCGACTAGTGCCTTGCTCGATCAGCCACCACTGGAACTCTCTCTTGGTCCCGTTGACTCGGATTTCTTTGAAATTTTGACTCGAAATTTTGACGACTTCTTCGCGATGGTCCCTCACTTTCCGGGCGCATTTATGACGGGCTTCCGGTCTGTGTTCGAAGAGCCAACATCGTCTTCTCGTCCGTTTACCGGTCCGGTGAGGACCCGACCAGCCACCCCCCAGCGGGCTCCAAAGCCATACCAGCGAGCTGGTGCACCTTCTCCACCGTCCCATCGTCGTCGCCGCCTCCTTCCAGATCTCAACCCCGTCGCAAACCTCGCACCTGTACCCCGACGCCGCAAGGCCTACCCGCCAACATACTCTGCGCTGCTCGCATCCGTATCCACAAATCTATCCCCGCCGCCCTTGTTCTCCCTCGGGCGCCAGAACCGCACACTTATTATCAACCCTCCTTGCCAGTACTAGACCGACACCCTATCAACACCATTCCTTCCATACGTCTCGATTCTGTATTGTCTGCCAATATTTTCGTCGGCAGCTGTCGTTTCTGAGATCAAGAACTGGTTTTTGTCAAGGTCATCAAGTTTTTTCAAGACCATCAAGTGCAAAGTCTGTCTGTTCTGTGGGTACTGCTGCGTGCAACTTGTCATCGGGTCTTTCAAAACATTCAAGTCGAAACTTTCTTCCGTTCTCACTGCAAGACATTCTTAGACCCAAGGTGGCCACTGGTGTAATCCATGTGGTGCTTTTGCGGTCTGGACGGCTCCCAAACGAGACCCTGGCGAAGTCGAGGCGTTCCCCGTTCTCACTGCGAAAATCTTCTTGGCTTGCATGAGACCGGATAATGGTGTAACATAATTGATTATTTCGCTCGTCTGAGTCGTTCATTAAAGTGCTCTGAATTTTCCTCGACGCTAGACCACTCGCAGACTATTGCTAGCAATGTTGTCAACCTCATACAATGCCCCCACCTTTCACCTCTCCCTTTCGTGCACTTGTTTAAATTCGGACGTATCCAAGCAACGTTTCCTATCGACGAACAGTACATTGCCGTAGGTTCACTTTCGCGCTCGAAGCTGGGATCTTTTGAGCACAGCGGCGTAAGTAATATATGTATCGTTTGCAACCCCAGAGTCGGAAGATATCGAAGCGGCGATTTAGCAAGCTCAAGTGGCACAGTTCTCAAGGACTCAGTTTCTTGCTAAATCCGTGAATCCGGTGAGAAATTGTGGTTCGCGGGAGGTGTAATGGATATCCGGACGAAGGACATGCGGTAGATTTTCATGTATCTCACTTGTGTTCTTCAATGCCAGCCGAATTGGTCAACATATAGCAACGACAACAAGTCTTTTCCGCGGAAAAAAAAAAGGACGAGAAATATATGCCCAGACTTCACTCTATATATATGCAGTAGCGAAATGACATTTGCTCAAAGCGGACAAAGCAATCTTGCTGCGAGAAAAGAAGTAAAAATACGGCGCGCAGACGAGCGCTCGTCTGCGCATATATTCCGCTCCGAGGAACTCATCTGTCTACACAGGTGCAAGCACCAATGGCGGAAAGGACACCGATTCGACAGGTAGCGCGGACTTAACCGGCCTTCCTATCACGTACTATTTTTTTGGCATGTCATCAGAGTTTTGTTGTTGGTTCCACCGGTTCGGTAAATGCCGGAAATCGTCACATCATGCAGTTCTCTAGTACGTCATCTGAACGACTGTCTTCAGATTTCACGCCCGGTAGACTAGAGAGTCTGAAACGAGCCTAATCAGAAACCACATTGACCGACATGAGCCCCGTGTTCCCTCCGGAGCTAGAGAGAGATATCTTTGAAATTGTCGCGCTGTCGGGCACTAAATGTATTCCCCCCCTCCTCCGCGTCGCACAACGCGTTAAATTTTGGTAATCTAAATACGGGATCTTGGCTAAATATTAATTTCTCATGGCAGGCTCGAGCCTCTGCTCTACCACGTTATCGTCGTACGCGACGAAAAAAGCGCCCTCAGACAGTACGCGAGCAGAGACCCGATCGCGACGAGCGGGCACGCGCTTCTCACCCCCACCGCGCTGACCGCCGCCATCTCGCGCCATCCCCCCGCCTTCTTCGACCAGCACGTCCGCCACCTCTTCCTCGACTGCCGCGTCTACCTCCCCAGCGCCCTCGCCCAGCGCAACCTCCTGGTCGCCGCCTGCACCGGCGTAACCGACGTCTACCTCGCCACCATCCAAGACGCTCCCTCCCTCGCCGCGGCCCTCACCCGTCTGCCCTCGCTCACCCGCCTCCAAGCGAACCTCGCCGCCCTCTTCGCAGATTCAGACGACTTCGACCCCCTCACCGTCCCCGAGATTGACTTCGCCGTCCCGCTCTTCCGGCACCTCACGCACCTCACCGCGTTCGACAACCTCGCCTTCTCCGGCTCGGACTGGCGTATGGGGCTCGCGCTGCTGCCCGCCCTGACGCACCTCTCGTTCACGGCGAACCACCCCCACCCGCTGTTCGCGGACGTCTTCGCCCTCTGCGCGACGTTGCGGGTGTTCGTGGTGTTGGTGAACACACGGCTGGCGTTTCAGCGCCTGCATGCGGCGCTGCCAGATCCGCGCGCGGTTATTCTGGATTCGATTTCCGACATGCTGGACATGGAGAATAATTGGCACCGCGGCGCGCGCGGGCTGGGTGATCATTGGGAACAAGCGGAGGAGCTAATTCGATTGAGGGCGTTGCAGGAGGGGCCTGAGGAGCCTCGAATTATCTATGGTTGATTTTCCTCCTTCTGTGTGTTCTGTGTGGCCAACTCTTATCCACCTCCCTGCGTTCTCGATTTCCTATTTTCCGCATTCTAAGTTAATCCACGGCGAGGCAAAAATTCCCGCCCGATATATATCGACATGTTGAGCGTGGAGGACGACGACCGTGTGCTCTTTGAGCACCCCCGCGTCTGCGGCGGCGGCGTCGGTAAAGTCGACTTCGACGATCTGAACCCCGGGTGGCACAGTTTTGATCGAGGAGAGCGGCCACGACAATAAAACAACAGCGATATTGTTGGTGTCGACGACGGGCAATCCCACCGTTCCGCCTCCAACAAGGCTCGCTCGCCGGCTATGCACTGTGTTTCTGACGCCGAATTATCAATTATCTGACCAATTGAGTACTTTTAGACTTCAGTAGGCCCTGTTTCCCCGTTTTACCGGTCTTTGGTGGGACTGGTGGAGGCGGTGAAGATGATAACGGTGAGGCAGGATCGACACAGAAATTCCGGAACACATCAAGAATACATGCACAAATTCAACTCGTCCATGCATCCCGATTAGGAAGTTGATACGTGCCCTACTAAAAACTTGACGTTGGTTTCGCTGGAATCACTGCTCCATAATCACTGTATTCAAAGGCCCCAAAAACATGGCAAGCGTGCCGACGACGTACATATACCGTCCCTAAACGACGAGAAACGCTCAATTAGCTCGTGGTCCGCGAACCACACCAACGAGACACCACTCGCCTCGTAACAACATTTCGCATATTCTGCTCTTATCCAACAGTCTTGTCGAATACTTTATCAAGAGCTACAATACGAAACTAGGAACAAAAAAATATCACGATTGCCTGTGAAGGGTCAGTGGGCCAGTGAGTAGCGCCTACACCCCTCGATAACCCTCGCCCCATAAATACGTACACCTGCCTGCGGAACGTAAACTTGCCCTCCTCGCAAAATCTCCGTCGATCGAGCTATAAGCTGACGCTGTCCCGTGGTAAATAATTCACGGACAGAATTGTGCGGGTGAAGGTGGCGACGTCGTCCTCGCACGAAAAAAAAGAGAAAAATCTGAGCTATGTGAGAAGAAATGAAATCATTTCGCGAGTGTGTGGGTTTAGTGGGTTTTGTTTCTGATCGTTAGAAAGCGGAATCGGAACAGAAGACGAGGTTAATTTTCGGGTTGGGATATTAGGGGGATTAGCTGGCTTGCGCGTATTGCCCTTGGTAGTATGACGCGTAGTTGTAGTCTTGCGACTGTTGAGGATACCCTGCGCCGCCTTGATAGCCGGCCCACGCCGCACCAGGACCGCCATATCCTCCACCATAACCCGCTTGAGGGGGGCGATAACCGCCACCGCCCTGCTGCTGATTGGCCGGCGCCTGCCAGGATTCGGGACGGCGCCAGGGAGGGACACTCGACCCGCCGCCGGTGATGTCCGCGGGCGCCGACCAGGCCTGCGTTCCGCCGCCGCCAGCCGCAGCGCCACCAGGAGTCTCCCCGAGCTCTGCCATCAGGTTTGCATACTCCGAATCGAAGACGCGGCCGTTTTGTGCGTTGGCTCCACCAAGGCCCATGGCGTTGGGATCCTTGTTCTGGGTACAGTCGCGAGCCATGTGTCCGGCGCTGCCACACACTCGACAGACGATGTTGGCGGTGAAGTTCTTCTGTTCTGGACAGTCGAATTGACGATGGCCAACGCCGCCGCAATTTTTACAGATTTGGTTCTCGTCGTCGCGAAGAGTACCGTTCAGAGCGGCGAGCTCGCGAAGCTGATTACGCTTGTGATCATTCTGACCCTCGGGAGTAGACGCCGCCTGAGGATATGTGAGCTATGAAGCAAGACAGACACCCGCAAAAGACTCACCGTCTCGATGACCTTATTGATCATCTTCACACACGCAGCGACCTTCTCCTCCGTCTCTCCGAGAACCAAACAGTGGAGGTCTTCCTCAGCATCATCGGCGAATTGGTCAGGACGAGCCTTGCCCTCCTTAACACTGCCCTTGCCACGGATGCTGATTTTCGCCCCGCTCTCCCGCTCCATCTTCTTGAGACTGTTTCCACGCGGTCCAACCAGCAAACCGAAGAAATTGATCTCGGGGAATTCCTTGACGGGAATGTAGACCCGCTCAGAAGGACGCTGGGAACGCTTTTGTTGATGGTACTCGACAGGAGGGCGGAAATTGGGATCGTTCTTCATGGCCTTATCGACCAATCTGATGCGCTCGTCCTCCAGCTTCTTGCGGTAGCGGACCTCGCGTGTGTTGGTCCTGCGACCGTGTGCGTCGTAGGTTGGTGGGGGAGAAAGCGATCTGCACGACGAAATTGAGTTGAATACATCACTCGATTTGGAAGCAAAAACCCACCGCTCGCGCTCGGGGGGAACAAAGTCATTTAACCTCAACTTGCGATTGATTTCCTCGAGGCGAAGGTGGATAGCATAGTTGTCGAGCTGGGCCTGGGACACGCCGGTGGCAGAAATGGCGGTAGGGAGACCCGGGATCTCGGTCGATGCGTCACCCCAACGACTGCGACGTTTGCGAGGAGCGTTGGGATCGACTAGCGGGGGTAAATAAAAAGATAGAATGAGTGGGGTTAGTAATCGGTTAGTGTCAGCGTGAGTCAGAGCGCTGGACATGTCAAAAGGGACAGTGGCCGCAGAGGAAAAGAAAATAACGCTAGTCGATGAACTGGCCTCGAGGTCGCTGTGTCAACGTGTCAGAGGGCTTACCTTTAGCATCGCTGCCCGACGGAGAGTCATCTCTGCCTCTCTTGCCTGGACTTTCGGCTTGAGGACGGGGATAAGCGGAAGGAGAAGGCTGGGCGAGCTGGGGAGGCGCAGCTTCTTCGGTGGGAGCGGGGCCAAAACGGCGACGCTGGCCGAGAGGAACTGAGTAGAATATGTCAGAAAAAACGTGAACAAGAGGCGGCATCCATACCGTCGTTGGTCCCAGTTATAGCACGAGTTGCGGGGCGCCACATGGTGGATTTTTAACCAAGAAAACAAGAAATAAGTGAGCGAGACGTTAGAGACGATGGCAGTCAAGAGCAAGTCAGGTCGTCACGCAGGTCACATCACGTCGTCGCGGGCATAAGAAAATCAATAATTAAGTCGATGACTCTTTCAGTGGCACCGACTCCTTCGCCTTTCATCAACTCTCTTCCTCCATGTCGGAGAAGCGCGGTGCTGAAGGTTTGTCCCCCTGTACTTTTCTGACGCGCGCTGGACTCGCATGTAGCTGGGCCTTCGGATTATCCGGCAAAACGTGTAAGGACCGACGAGGACCAAGAGGACATAGCCATTGACTACAATGAGGACGACGCGATCCCCCCTTCTCCCCCGGACACAAACCTCGTACCCCGCGGTGCCACGATCAACTTCAGCGCCCTCACACGCAAGCTGGCCGAGGCACGTCGGAGTACAAAGGACACGGACCCAGCAAATCTCTCGTCCCTAGAGCAGCACCGACGCCACCAAGACAGTCTCGTATCGCACATCTTCATGGACCAGGATTTCTCGTGGCTACACCTGAAACCGGACCATGCTTCTCGTCCACTGTGGATTAGCCCCGAGGATGGCCACATTATTCTGGAGGCGTTCTCCCCTATTGCGGAGCAGGCGCAGGATTTTCTGACCGCCATCAGCGAGCCTGTCAGCAGGTACGTATTCCGGGTTCCCCCAGGTAGATAAAAACGACGCCTTTGTAGACCGGCCTTCATTCACGAATACAAACTCACTTCTTACTCGCTGTACGCCGCTGTGTCCGTTGGTCTGCAGACAGAAGACATAATTGAAGTCCGTGCGCCTTTGCGCTCATCCGTATATTGTGCTAATCATAGCCACTCGTCCATAAGGTGCTGAACCGCTTGTCCAAGGTCGGTGCTTTTAAGCTGAAAGGTAAACAACTTTATTTACGCCTGAGAACAAGGTTCCCGTACCCGAAAGCATCACCTCGTTCATCCGCGAACGGACCCTGAGTTACGGAAAAGTCAAGCTGGTACTGAAGCACAACAAGTACTTCGTCGAGTCGAGTCACCCGGAAACACTGCAACTACTCCTCAAGGATAGAGTCATCCGGGAAGCGCGTCTCATGACTGTGCAGGCGGACACCAGCATCAAGGCTTCCACCTTCACTACCTCCAAGGCTCCTGTTAAGGGAAACCTTGTTATCCCGGGGACGGCCAAAGAGGCGGAAAAGAAGAAGGACGACGGCAAACCTGCTGCCGCGGCGGCGACGGATGCGGATCTCTTCACTTCAGTTGTGGGTGTCGAAGGAGGTCCGGCAACCCTCTTGCTGCGTGTGATATCGAGGACTGACTCTTTTGTAGACGAAATTGAGGAAGATGACGAAAACGTGCACGCGTTCGAGATTAACGATGCCAAAATCGATGTGAGCACTCTCAAACTTGGCATATACATAGACCTCTGACGTCGGTACCATCAGGATGTCAAGAAACGGTGCAATGAGCTTGAGTATCCGATGTTGGAGGAGTACGATTTCCGCAATGACACTGTCAATGCAAATCTTGAGATTGATCTCAAACCCGCCACTATCATCCGGCCGTACCAAGAAACAAGCTTGAGCAAGATGTTTGGAAACGGGTATTAACAAGCTGATATTCCCGCCTCTGCCCGCTGACATCCGTTTTTTTCCGTTCAGACGTGCCCGTTCGGGGATCATCGTGCTACCTTGCGGTGCGGGGAAGACCCTCGTCGGGATCACAGCTGCATGTACGATCAAAAAGTCGTGTTTAGTGCTCTGCACTTCCTCGTAAGTTCTTCCAACAACCTATTAACGTAGCTCACGAGTCTGCAGGGTGTCCGTGATGCAGTGGAAACAACAGTTCATGCAGTGGTCGAACGTGACGGACAAGCAGATCGCCGTCTTCACCGCCGACCAGAAGGAGAAGGTGCACGATGTGGCGTTGGGGCACATTTCACCTGCTGACATGTCAACAGTTTGCGGGAGAGAGCGGCATTGTCGTATCGACATACTCCATGGTGGCGAACACGCACAACCGGTCGCACGAGTCGAAGAAGATGATGGAGTTCCTGACGTCCCGCGAGTGGGGTTTCATCCTGCTCGACGAAGTGCACGTCGTGCCCGCGGCGATGTTCCGCCGCGTCGTCACCACCATCAAAGCGCACTCGAAGCTCGGGTTGACCGCCACGCTCGTTCGCGAGGACGACAAGATTGCTGATTTGAATTACATGATTGGGCCGAAGCTGTACGAGGCCAACTGGATGTAGGTCGTCCCTTGCCCGCCGTCGATTGCCACTCACGGTCCGCGTAGGGACCTCGCCGCCAAAGGCCATATCGCGAATGTACAGGTGAGAAGCAATGCACATTCGCGCTCGCTATTTTTTCATCGTCCTTCTACATAGTGCGCTGAAGTATGGTGTCCGATGACACCGGAGTTCTACCGCCAATATCTGAGGATCCAGAACCGCAAGCGCATGCTCCTGTACTGCATGAACCCGAACAAGTTCCAGGCGTGCCAATTCCTGATCAAATACCACGAGGACCGCGGAGACAAGGTCATTGTGTTTTCGGACAATGTCTATGCGCTAGAGGTCGGTTGCCCGTCGTCCAGTATCTGCGATAGACTATTCACTTCAGTAGGCGTACGCGAAACGACTCGGGAAATTGTACATCCATGGCGGCACCGGCCAGGTCGAGCGAATGCGCATTCTTTCCTGGTTCCAGCATAGTCCCCAGGTCAACACGATCTTTCTATCCAAGGTGAGCGACAGAAAAATGACCGGTGGTACACTGCTAATCGTACTAGGTCGGGGACACGTCGATCGATCTGCCCGAAGCGACCTGTCTCATTCAGATCTCGTCGCACTTTGGCTCGCGGCGGCAAGAGGCCCAGCGGCTCGGTTCGTACGCCGCCTTTAGCATTGAATTCTCGGCTCACGGCTACACCTAGGGCGCATCCTACGAGCTAAACGGCGAAACGACGAGGGCTTCAACGCGTTCTTCTACTCGCTCGTGTCCAAGGACACACAGGAGATGTTCTACAGCACAAAGCGGCAACAGTTCCTAATCGACCAGGGCTACGCGTTCAAGGTGATCACGCACCTCGACGGGCTGGACAAGATGGAGGACCTGGTGTACCGCACGCGCGACGAGCAGATCGAGCTGGTGCAGTCGGTGCTGCTCGCAAGCGAGAGCGAGGCGGACCTGGGGAGCGATGTGCGCGCGGGAGAGGGCGACCTCGCCGGGACGGTGACGTCCAAGGACTTTGGGCGCGTGCCGCGCATGCCGGGCGCACAACGCACCACGGGCTCGCTGACGGCGCTGAGTGGTGGCGCCCACATGTCGTACGTGGAGCAGAACAAGTCCGCGAACAAGAAGATTGCGCGGGAGCAGGCGCCGCGGCACAAGTTGTTCGCGAAGCGCGACAAGGACAAGGCTGCCATCAAGAAGGCTGCGCGATAGAGGTTCCCGAGCTAGTAGTGCATTTTTCTTCGAGATGTGAGACAAGGAGACATATGGTTCGATATTCCATGCATAAATGTAAACGTATCATCGAAAGAACAAAGAAAAGTCTCACATTGTTGGTGAAGTAACTCACCTGGAGGTGCTAGCGAAGAGCCTGCGTTGTTCTAGTTATCGTGATAAGCGATTGGGCACATCTGAACGCAAGTGAAGTACAGGCAGTGGCACTCTCCAAATTCTGCAATATCACCAAGCAAGCGCTTGTTGAGCTTAGTGTTGAGCTATAAAGGTTTGCGGCAATTCTCGAAACCGATCTCCGGAACACTGAACAAAACTGTGCTGATCACATCCTCACCTGAATACCGATATAATAATGTATACAGGTGATATCAGGAGGGCCGGGCTTGGACTGCGCTACCTGTCGAATGGGTCCCTTCCACGACTTGTACTTGCACATAAGTAGACAGATGAGTTTTTCGGAACGGAATATATGCTCAGCTGGTCTGGGCGCCGTATTTTTGTTTCGCTGAGGCAGTGAAAAAACGCGAATTGGCTATTTAGGACGCGCTTCAGCGACGGGACATCGGTTGTTGAGCGGACAGCTCAAAGGTCGGTGTCATCAATGTTTGGCAAGTGAGGGAGACACCTAGATTTCTTACACCTATTTAATCCATTATCTATTATTGTATGGGCAAATTCGTGCTCTATCAGTTGAATGTGGTCCGGCGGCGATGGCCTCGATCTCCGAGCGTTTGCGGTTTCTACCTTTTTTGGGTTATGGATGGAAGTGCGCCATATCGGGGGTGCTAACGGGGATAAACGGCGATAGAAGCGGGTACCAATCCGGGTGACACCAAAATTCGGATATCCTGGTTCCGGCTCCGCCCCCAATACCGGGGATTTTAACTGCAGTTCTGGGCCGGCTGAATCTGGAAGTATGAGGCACTGGTAAGGGTGGATCTGGCGGGTGGTGGAGAAAGAGGACAGTTGTTTGGCGCAGATTTGGTTTGAAACTCCGCTCTGTGAGCCGTCGGCATGGAGGCAGTGCTCTTCCCAAATAGGAAGGTCACTATTAAAGGCGGTTCGGAAGCAACTGCAAATAAAATCTGTGGTTTGCTTTTGACCACAACGCCCAGTACGAATTCACGCCAGGTAAGTCAATTCACAAGCCACACCCGCGCGAGTTGACATCACCCCAGCGATTATGCTCCCAATGTCCACAGTTATTCAGCGGGCTGTCCGCAACACCCTCGCGTCGCAGACGCCGGCGCTCAGGCTCCTCGTGAAATCACTTGAAATCACCAAAAAAATTAGGGGTGCGTCGGACGAAGCCCTGGAACGCATACAGCATACCGGCGACCTCGCCCTTCGCCACTGCCTCTTTGAGTACGTCTGTCGCTCGCCAGTTGAGATACCATGTGGGTACTTGAAAGTGAGTCATGTTCTGCAACTCTCACTCGGGAATGAATTACTCACCATATATGCAGGCTGTTCAGTCCGAAATATTCAGTACGACCAGTCTTGCGTTGCTTGTCGCGCGTTCAGACTTGGATGTTGAGTCCGCCCCTCGCACCGCGTCCCAGATCGTCTACCTGATATTTGGTGTTTTGTCTCGGGATCTCGGCGGTCATCGGCTGCAACACACATTCGACCTCCTCTTTGACCCACTCCTGTGCGCGGCTGATGCTGCGTACCTTGCTTGCTGTGACGAGTGAGTGACTCTCAGACATATTGTGAGGGACACGCTTACAAGTGCCGTATCAGGACGGCTTCTACCGAGTTGCAACGACGCCGCCATCGCAAACCCGATGAAGTCAAGACGGGCAAATTTACAGGAGGTTCGGTGCTTCTTATACTGTGTATCTTTTCTCTAATCAACAATCAGCCCGGGACTTTCTGGCGCTTGTTGATTCTTCGGAAGCGTTGACGGTGACAAGTGCCTTGCTCGATCCGCCACCGCTGCAACGCTCTCTTGGTCCTATTGTCTCAGAATTCTGCGAAAATTTGGCTCAAGACCTCGACGATTTCCTTGCGATGGTGCCTTCCTTTCCCGGCGCATTTATGACGGGCTTCCGATCCGCGTTCGAAGAGCCGACATCGTCGTCTCGTCCATTTACCGGTCCGGTGCGGACCCGACCAGCCACCCCCCAGCGGGCTCCAAAGCCATACCAGCGAGCTGGCGCAATTTCTCCACCGTCGCATCGTCGTTGCCGCCTCCTTCCAAGTCTCAAACCCGTTGCGAAACTCGCATCCGTGCCCCGGCGCCGCAAGACCTACCCCCCAACATACTCTGCGTAGCATGCACAAATCTATCCCCGCCGCCCCTGTTCTCTCTCGCGCCGCAACTGCTTATTATCAACCCTTCTTACCAGTACTAGACCGACACCCTATCAACACCATTCCCTCCATCCATCGATTTATTTTCTCCCGATTCTGTACTGTACTGTCTACTTTCTTTACCAATATTTTCGACGGCTGTCGTTTCTGGGTTCAAGCTTTCAAGACCTGGTTTTCGTCAAGGTCATCAAGTTTTTCCAAGACCATCAAGTGCAAAGTCTGTCTGTTCTGTGGGTACTGCGTGCAACTTGTCATCGGATCTTTCAAAACATTTAAGTCGAAACTTTCCTCCGTTCTTACTGCAAGACATTCTTAGACCCAAGGTGGCCGCTGGTGTAATCCATGTGGTGCTTTTGCGGTCTGGACGGCTCCCAGACGAGACCCTGACGAAGTCGAGGCGTTCCTCGTTCCCACTGCGAAACCTTCTTGGCTTGCATGAGACCGGATGACGGTGCAAAATAATTGTTTCTTTCGCTCGTCTGAGTCGTTCACTAAAGTGCTCTGAATTTTCCTCGATGCTGGACCACTCGTAGACTATTGCTAGGTCAACCTCATACAATGCCGCTACTTTCGCCCTGGGTTCACCTTCGCGCTCGAAGCTGGGATCTTTTGAGCACGGCGGCGTAAGTATGCAATTCCAGAGTCAGAAGATATCACTATCCACGAAGAGGCGATTTAGCAGGCTCAAGTGGCGTAGTTCAAGCGCTCAGTTTCTTGCTAAATCCGTGAATCCAGTGAGAAATTATGGGTACATACGGAACGTTCGCGGGAGGTGTGATGGATATTCGGACGAAGGACATGCGGTAGATTTTCATGTATCTCACTTGTGTTCTTTAAAGCCAGCCAAATTGGTCGACATATAGCAATGACAATAAGTCTTCTCTGTAGAAAAAAAAGTCGAGAAATATATACCCAGACTTCACTAGGAAGTAAGGGAGATGGCATTTGCTCAAACCAGACAAAGCAATATCGCTGCGAGAAAAGAAGCAAAAATACGGCGCACAGACAAGCTGAGCATATATTCCGTTCCGAAGAACTCATCTGTCTACATAGGTGCAAGCACCGATGGCGGAAAGGACACCTATTCGACAGGTAGCGCGGACTTAACCGGCCCTCCTGATATATGCTACTTTTTTTGGGATGTCATCACCGGAGTTTTGTTCTGTGTTCCGGAGACCGGTTCGGCAAATGCCGGAAGCCAGTAGCATGTCTTGAGAATCGTCTAGAGCTGAGGCTTTTGTTCGGGAGACTTGGGTAGAGGCGCGCGCTCATGACCCGGATTAGCGCCCATACCACTTCCATCACCGTCTATCCCCGTTAGCACGCCCAATATGGCGCACTTCCATCCATGACCTAAAAAAGGCAGAAACTGCCAAAGCTCGGATATCGAGTCGGAAACTCGCCACCGCCGCCGGACGGGAGACGTGGGCAGAGGCGAACGCTCACGACCCCTGGCAGTACAATGAATTTTTGAAATTCAATTTGGCGGAGTGAATGACATCCCAACAAAATAGCATTTGTAGGAGGGCCGGTTAAGTCCGCGCTACCTGTCGAATCGGTGTCCTTTCCGCCAATTGGTGATTGCACCTAAGTAGACAGATGAGTTCTTTGGAACGCAATATATGGACAGCTTGTATGTGCGCCGGATTTTTTTGTTTCTTCTTCTTTTTACCTCCTTTGCTTTTATTTCTTACCAGCGGATCCCACGACAAGCTGCACGCAGGATTTTTTGTTTCTGCTTCTTTTACCTCCTTGCTTTTATTCTTACCAGCGGATCCAACAGCAATTTTATACAAATTTTATATATCTGCCAGTGTGCCATCATATTTAACCGCGTCTTCGCAGGAACCATGCACATAGCGCAAGAACTTGTGGAACAATTTCTTGATGCTCTGCACGCCGTCGATCCCAACGCCATGAAGGCATGTGGCCTGGTCTGCACGAGCTGGGTCCCTCGCAGATATCACCTCTTTTCGAGCGTATGCGTCTCCGCAAAGAACCTGTGCTCTTTCGTGGACCTCATTCAGGCTTCTTCCCTCCCCGTCCTTTCATTTGTCCGAAGACTGCACTTGGACTGCGATGGAGAACCGTTACAGTGGTTATGGAATCTGGACTGGATGCACTAGTGCCCGAATCTTTCTTTCCGCCATTGGCATCGGTGTCCATACAGTGGTCGGGACTCTCGAGCCTCTGCATCTTCACATCCGTTCCTGGGCCGGTTGTGGCTCGATTCTAGAGCTGAAGTTGGCTGGCAAGGAAGCGTTACCACTCCCTGCAGTTCTGGAACTCGTGGCCCGCGTTCCTTGCATCAACACTCTGCAAATCGAAGTGCCCTGGCGCAGAAGCCTCGCCTCTTTCGTCTCCGTTCCCTCTCAGCTTGAACCATTTGAAACTGGTGGCGGAGCACGGCGGGCACGCCTTCTTCTCCCGGCTGCTCTCCTTGCCTACCATTCCGGTCTTGAGGTCCTTCGAGTATGTCGGACATGCTCCATGGAAATATGAAGATTTGATGGTGCGGTACTGGTATTTCGAGCGCGCTGGCGAGGAGTTGGAGTCTCTAACGTTCGAGCGGTGGGGGCAAAGGGGGAGTTCCCGCCGGGTCAGTCCACGTCCAATTTCGCTGAAATGTATCCGCCAGCTCCCATTAGCCCGCCGAGGGCTGAGCATCTAAACGATACAAACCGAACTGCTCGTCCTCATTGTGCTTATATGCACTATGCTTAGATGTACATGCTCATTTTCCGTGAATGTAATATTGCACGACACCGTTGGCACGTCTTTGCACGACGAGCTGGGACGCGACGATGAGATATGGTCTGACATAATCCGAAATCGTGATCGCTCATCCAGTGGCTGTGTTCGCTCTTCTTTACTTTCCCTGACTCGGCGCGTCCTCTGGTGCCCCAGGCTCGTTGCATTGAAACCGGAACCTTGAGCTCGTTCACGTCCACGTCCACGAAATGGCAGGTCCCGTCGCTCGCACGCCGTCCCCGAAATGACCTTTTGAACCCAAGATTATCCCTGTGCGGTGCTTCTCGTGCGGAAAAGTCATCGGCGACAAGTGGAACGCGTATCTCGACCTGCTGTCGCGGGATATAAGCGAGGGGTCAGTACACTCCCACCCCGGAGCGCCGTCGTGTTGCATGGTAGATCTGACTGGAGTTCGTTTGTTTGTTTGTTTGAAGGGACGCGCTGGATGAGCTGCAGCTCAAAAGATACTGCTGTCGGCGGATGGTGCTGACGCATGTGGACCTCATCGAAAAGCTGCTGCATTATAATCGTGCGTATGGCTGCTGTTTTCCGGGGCGGCGCGTTGAATCTTTGGTTCTTCTTAGCGATGGAGCGGACGAAGGACAAGGGCGGCGCCTGAGCGCTGAGCGGTCGTATTCTCGTTTTTGTATTCCTAGCTCCACTGTGCCACCGCTACCTCGATCTAATTCAACTGCTTTCACGATGCACTGTAGGGATGCCGACAAGCGCTCAGGCCAATGCTGTTTCTGGAATCGAGCTCAAGCCAGTTTCTACGTCTGCGTCAGTCAATGCTGTTTCTGGAAATCCCAACAGCTCGAGCAAGTTTCTACGTCTGAGAGCCCTGCACAAGTCGAGCGACTATGTGGCCCAGTGTATCTCAAGCAACTCAACCCGAATCGTCATGCTCGCTTTCTTGAAGTTTGTCTGATTTTATTTAAGTTTTGTGTTACCTTAAATAAATATATGTGTCAGTTATGTAGTACCTTGAGAGATGTATTTTTTGTCTTGAAGTCGTCGATTCGTTCCGCTGTACACCAAGTTTGCTTGCTTGGAATTTATTGTACCTGGTCTGCTACTCGGTGGCTGTGCATACAGTTTTCGACAGCTTGCGATAACAACAATCGTCAACATTCCGAACTCAAAATCCGCCCGTCGTCCACAGTCCTCAAGAAAACAAAATGAGCTCGGCTGTAAGTATCTTTGCCATTCTTTCGCCCTATACGTTGTGCGGCGGTATCGACGCCCTAATTGCGTCGAACAATGGCGTCTGGTGTCCGTTCTACGCCGCCCCGTGTTCTGCCCTCCAAAAACTTTATCTGAGCCCATATTGTTTGCTAGGACTCTACCTTCAAGCGCTTCGTCGAGGTTGGACGCAGTATGTCCAAAAAACTAGGTCCTTGGCTCCATTTCTAACGCGGCGCAGTTGTCCTCCTCAAATCCGGCCCCTTCGATGGCAAAATCGCCGTCATCGCCGAGATTATCGACCACAACCGCGTTCGTGCCCCGCCTCTCCGCGCCGGCCCCCCGTCCCGTCCCTAATCTCAATTTCCCGCAGGCAATAATCGACGGGCCCACAACCGGTGTACCACGGCAATCGTACCCGTACAAGCACCTCACCCTCACGCCCCTCGTCCTCACCAAGCTCCCCCGCGCGGCCGGCTCGGGCGTCATCAAAAAGCACCTCGAGAAGGAGGCCACCGTCGAGAAGTGGGACAAGTCCGCCTGGGCACAGAAGCGCGCCGCCGTCGAGAAGCGGCGCAGTCTGAACGACTTTGGCCGCTTCGGCGTCATGCTCGCCAAGAAGGCACGGAGGGACGTCGTGCGCAAGTCCGTGTTCAAGGGGAAGAAGTCGACATGAGCGCCGCCAGCCGGGTCGGTCGTTGCGCTCTGGTCTTGCTGTACGTCGGTCGGTAGTGCGGGCACGGATGTTCTATGCGATGCGTCTTTGAATATGACATGCTCTACTATGCTCTCTTGACTAGACACAAAAATGGTATATCATATCATTCAGCCAGTGGTGCTTTCTTGGTCTTTTTCTTTTTCTTCCGTTTGCGCACTTCTGCACCACCCGTTTCCTTATCCCCACCCTCGTCCTCCGCCTCTGCTTTTCGTTTGCTAGTTGACGGAGTAGCTTCCTTCCGCACGAAACACGACACGAAAAACCCGTTCGTCGCGTCCTCGCCCGGAGAGCACCGAACGAGGGCCGCCGCGTCCTCTACCACGAACACATACATCAGCGGGTGCCCACACCAATTTTTCGGAACCACACACCAGGCGCGCCCATCTCCCCCGCCACGCCCCGCCGCGGCCACGCCGGCAGCACCTCCGCCCGCGGCGCGAGCCCGAACGGCCCCGCCGCGGCCTCGTCGCAGCGCAGCGCCGCGCGCACGACGTGCTCGTTCTCCGCGGCGTGCACGCTGCACGTCGAGTACACGATGCGCGCGACTCTGGGGACTGTACATACATACATACATACACAAACCAGAGTCAATTGTAGCACGACTATCTGAGAAAGAAAATGGGGCGCACACTTCATCGCGTGCCGGATCATCAGGAGCTGGAACGCCGCGAGCTTGTGCAGCCGCTCGTCCTGCGCTTCTTGGTTCTCCTCCTCTGCAATTGTGTGTTAGCGTGTGTCTCTGTTGGCATTGCGCCAAGACAAGACAGACCTGTTTCGAGGAGGTGGTCGAGGCGGTTGACGATGCCCGAGCCGCTGCACGAGGGGTCCAGCAGGCTGCACCCACCCATTATTTCATTTTAGTTCACGACATTTTCATTTTCGAACAAAGGGAAGCAGCGGGGACAACGTACATGTGCGTGGCGCGCGCGAACTTGGGGTCGCGCGGGTCGACGGCGAGGAAGTCGGCGTGCACGGGCGCGACGTTCGTGCACCCCGCGCGCGCGACCATCGCCGCGAGCGTGCCGAAGCGCTTCCGGTCGCGCTCGAACGCGTATACCTGCCCCAGTTCAGTCAGCTTCCTTCCTTCCTGGGTGCCCCCGTGCGGGCGAGCAGGTGGGGAAGAGGAAGAGGGAAGGGGGTGGGGGCGCACCGTGCCGAGATTGCGCATGAGCGCGCTGAGGTGCGTGGTCTTGTTCCCGGGCGCGGCGGTCGCGTCGATGACGACCGCGTCCTTACGCGCGGGGGGCGCGAGCACGGCGGCGGGGAAGCACGAGGCCTTGTCCTGCAGGATGAGCTTCCCCGCGGCGTACGCCGCGTCGCCGTGGAAGGCCGTCTGCGGCGGGAAGAGCAGGAGGTTCGCGATGTGCGCGTCTTTCGCGAAGGATTTGGGGGCGCTGGGAGGGGTGGGCGTTAGTGCGAGCCGTGAATCGGGGAAAGAAAGAAAAGAGGTATGCACGTCGTGGAATCGAGCGGGCCATCAGCGAGGACGAAGCCCTGGGCGGTGAGGTATTTGACGGCGTCGGCGAGCGACCACATCGTCGTGTTGACGCGCACGTAGCGCGGGATCTGCGCTGCACCCGGCACGTAAGCAACCACCACGAAGAGGCCGACCCCGACTCAAAGCGGAGGAAACCGCGCACCTGCGCGCGCGTCCCCGGTCTGCGCCAGCTCGGCATCGGACGTCGCGCCGCGCCTGATCTTGAGCTTCTGGAACTCGCCGCGGAGCCGCGTCTTGTGGCGCAGGACCGCCTGCTTGATGGGCCCGTCGCCGGCCTGGATGCCGCCCGCGAGGAGGACGTCGTGCACCAGCACGAGCGCGAGGTTGAGCGACGTCACCTTCTTGCGCTCCGCCTTCATGAGCTGCGCCTGCGCGATGACATCCGCCAGCACGGATTTAACTGTCGATTCGGGGTGGTTGGTTGGTCTGTGGTGGGGCGTAGGCGGACTGCAACACAACATACACTTGAGCGTCTCGATGACGAGCGCGGCGGTCCGCTTTCTGTCCTTCTCTGGGAGCGTCGCGAGGATGCCTTTGATAGAGCCCTGCTTTGCGTCCAGGCGGTCGAGGGTTTTCGCTGCTTCGAAGTAGAAATTCATGGTTTGGTCTACATACGGGTACAGGTATCAGAATCGGTGCACACGGCCTAGGAGAGAGGTAATGTACATCCGGGCTTCTCTAGAGCGAGTGCTATTGAGGACCTGCAAGGCAGCCAGTCAGTGCGTGAATTCGACGACGGAGAGAGGGAAAAAGTCAGGGAATGATATGGTTTTCGTCAAACGGGGAGACCCGTTGGACAATGTAGATAATTTGAAGCATCATGTAGGAGAAACAAGGAAAATGGGAGGAAACTCACAGCTGCAGGCCATGCAACAGCTCGAAGATGGCGGACGGAAGAAAAGCTTGAAGGCTCACGTGAACGCACTGCCACACCCCAGAACGCGTCTTTTCGGCGACCATCCTCAAAAAGTGAGTTTCTTTGTTCGAGACATGCGGGCACCCCATAACGCAGCATCCAGTGCCCGTTGAGACCGAGCTCTACGATGTTCTCGGCGTGTCCCCCGATGCCACCGAATGTATGTAAATGAAGCTCTCGGACGAGTAAATCGGGATCTGATATCCCCACAGCTGAGATTAAAAAGGCGTACCACCAAAAGGTGTCTGGATCCGTTTTCCCGTTTACCATTGAGATCTTACCCCGACCCAGGCAAAGGAACACCATCCCGTACGTCCGATTTTTGCGTGTCCATCCATATGCGTGAATATCATCTGCAGGACAAGGCAAGCCCGCACGCCCGTGCATCATCCGTTTTGACGCTTACCATTTACTGCGAGCAGAACCCAAACAACCCGGCGGCCGGCGAAAAGTTCCAGGAGTTGCTCGCGGCGTACGTCCGTCCGTCGCGTTTATTTCGTGCCTGACGCTCACAGCCCGCGCAGCTACGAGACCCTGAGCGATCCGCAGCTGCGGCACATATACGACGCCCACGGCCTCGACGGGCTGGCTGGCCCTGGCGCGGGGATGGGCGCTGGCGGCGGCGGCGTCGACCCCGGGGAGTTCTTCGCGTCGTTCTTTGGCGCCGCGGGCGGCGGCGGCATGAACTTCGGCTTCGACTTTGGGGCTGGGGGCGCGGGCCCGAGCCGCCGCCGGCGAGGCAAGGGCGAGGACACGGTGATACCCCACGACGTCACGCTGGACGAGCTGTACAACGGAAAGACGCTGCGCCTCAATCTGGAGAAGGAGGCCGTGTGCGGGACGTGTAAAGGGTATGCGTGCTGCTTCTCTGTCGCCCTTGCATGCGGATTAATTTGGGGCAGATCGGGTGCTCGGGGCAGCGCAAAACCCAAGGAATGTAGTATGTGTGAGGGAAAAGGGTGGACAATGGCACAAATGAGTGTTAGTCGTTTGGTAGCTCCCTTCCTTTGCGGTTTTAATATCTGTATAGGCCGGCTCCCACTTGACTACCTCAAGAGTGGCGTGTTCCAATTGTAATGGAACAGGTGAGAAACTCAGGGAAAAAGACAGGTGGGTTGTAAAACGTGCTTTCTCAGATTTGACGCTCAAGTGCGGCATAGGTGCAAGAAATGCAAAGGCGACAAAACGGTGAAAGAGAAGAACCGGCACGAGGTCGTCATAGAACCCGGCATGGCAGACAAGCAGCGAATTATCCTTGCCGGAGCCGGCGACGAAGAGGTAAGGCGTCGGATATTCCTTCAGACCTGAGCCTCACACATCCATAGCCGGGCACACCCGCTGGCGATGTGATATTCGTTCTGCGGTTAGCTCCCCACGAAGCCTTTGAGCGATCAGGCAGCGACCTCTTGACCACTGTTACAATAACGCTGTCCGAAGCACTGTTCGGCTTTTCACGGATATTGATCACCCACCTCGACGGCCGAGGCATCCAAATGACGAGTCCGCCTGGCAAAATCATCAAACACTCCGACACTATCATCCTGCGGGGCGAAGGCATGCCGGTCTACAAACACCCGGGTACCAAAGGCGATCTCTACCTCACATTCACGATCGAGATGCCGGACGAGGAGTGGTTAAAAACCGTGGATAAAACGGCAGGTCAATTAACATTGAAGACGAACCTGCGCTCACATTCCGTGCCATAGACCCTCCTGTCGCTGATCCCGCCCAAGAAAGCGGACATTGAACCCCGGCCCGCGGTCGTGTCCACCGCCGCGTTTGAGGAGACTGATATTGAGGAAGTGCGTGAACGGTATTTCCCGGCTGGCCAGGATTTCTTTGACCGCGGCTTTGCATCGCAGTTCGGCGAGGGTGATGAAGACGACTGGGAGGATGATGAGGACGACGACGAGGACGACGAGTATGGGGCGCCTGGGGAGCCGGAGTGCCGCCAACAGTAAGAACCTGCAACCCTCCCATCTACACGTACATATTATTCCCTTCATTTCACGACCACCACTCCATGCATCAGTATAGCCTGCTAATCTTAATGGATGCCAGTTTAGAGGCAATTTGGAATGTATTGGCGGGAAGCGGGCCGGACGTTCGGAGTGTGCACATGGACACGGAGATCTAGACCCTCCTCAGTTTCACCTCCACAAATTATGCTAGGGATTTTCCAGAAAGCCCTTTCATGGGTCTTGCTGAGCTGCTATTACGCGTGGACGGCTCACTCAGCGACGTCGGCTCGGGTTCTCGTTTATACTGCAACAGCGGGCTTTCGCCATGATTCGATTCCCACCTCGCTAGATGCTCTGCATAAAGCGGGGCCGTCGATTAACGTCGTCTTTGACAATACCGAGGACCCGAAACAGTTCAACGACCAAAATTTGGCCAACTACGATGCCCTGATGTTCGTCAGTACCACTGGCGAAGGTGCGTTGTGTACATTCCGGGTTTCTTTATGAATTCCGAGGCGAGGGACCAGTCTTGGATGATTCCGGGAAAGCTGCGTTCCAGAAGTATCTTGACCTCGGGGGCAATTTTGTGGTCAGTGTCCGTACTTGAATTGTCTGGATCAGCATGTTCATACATATGCATATGACGCGCCAGGGTGTCCACTCCGCCTCGGATTCACTTGTAAACACCACATTCTTCGGAAAAGAAATCGGCCAGTCGGGTCTTGATCTCATACCTCCTGCATTTCCTCACCCCTGAGCTAGGCGCCTTCTTCGATTACCA
Organism: Mycena olivaceomarginata; assembly: GCA_029378375.1. Taxonomy (NCBI): domain Eukaryota; kingdom Fungi; phylum Basidiomycota; class Agaricomycetes; order Agaricales; family Mycenaceae; genus Mycena; species Mycena olivaceomarginata. Next base: position 16,719 of record JARKIC010001769.1, on the reverse strand, counting down.
CCCAGCGTTACAAAATGCAGTTGGTCTTTTTCCTCTATGGATTTAGTCGGTGATGAAATGCCCAAAGACTGTCGATGTGCTCGTCACTTCGCATCCAAGCACTAGCATGTTGCCGGCGCAGTGGCATATCCAGGAAGAGATGTATGTGGCCCTTGTCGCCTCGCAACGCACTGTTAATCAAAGATCAAGGTATAATTTTAAATCTGATCCTCGAGCTATTGGTGCCGTGGTCCTCCTCGCTGCTAATGAATCCAGCTACGTCGGTGAGCTCGCCATCCCTTTCTCCAACTCGTTTTCACGATGGGTGCTAGACAATGGAACCCGCAATTTCGACCAAGGTACTCCCCATCCTTCAGGTGAGCTGTGGTCGATTGAAAGAGGGTTGCCGCTGCTCAAGGACGCCAGCTTGGTTCCAGGAGCACGGCGCCGGGGTTGAAAGCGGCCACATCGCTGGTCGCAGCTTTTACACCAGCCTGGGGCATTTGAACGAAACCTGGCAGGTACATCCTCTCGGCGTTTTCTAAATGTGGCATTTCTCAAGTCCACCGTCTCAAGGATCCGCTCTTCATGTCGCACGTAACGGGCGGTCTGACGTGGGCGTTGCAAGCGAACACCACCAAAGCGTTTAATAGCAGCGCGGTGGTGGGGAATTCGGGGTCTTCCCCCAGCGGTTCATCGCCATCGGCGACCGGCACGTCTCCCGCTTCAAGCCCTTCTCAAACGTTTGTGCTTCCTGCTCTCTGTGTATCTGCTTGACCATTCACCATTTGGTAGACCATCGAGTGGCTCAATTGATGTGGGCCATGCCAGTGTCATCACTGGTCTGATGTTAGCCGCCGGAGCTGCCTGGTTTTTCTTTGCATCATGAATAGTTCGCTATGTTGTATTCACAGGAATGTTACAGAAGTATTCCTTCGCGATCTTATCATATCGAGGGACTTACGGCGGGGTCAAAGCGTGATCTCGCACTTCCGCATTCATCCTCAAAGCTGCCGTCATCCCCTGCTCGTTGACAACTTGCTTGCTTTTATGTATAACCCAAGTCCATGAACTGCTCGTTTGCGGGTCAATGATCGCTTAGCAAATGCTCATGACCCAACGGCCCGTATTTTGCCTCGGCATCGCTCTCACATCCCAATATCTTGCTTCTGGCGCTTCCAATGGCGCTCTAAAAGCCAACTCGAGAACAGGCCAGAGTCATTTCGGCTTACCTGCCCGGCCCGAGCGGCGTAGTCTCAAACAAGAGGGTACGCGACTGGGGGCTATAAAAGCGGCGGAAATGCCATCGTAGTACTTGCTATGATTTCCCAGCTCCTCCTCCCAATCCTCGGTACCCTCCTGGCCTACGTGGTCTTCCATGTGGTCCAGTTCCTGTACAACGATCTCAGCTCCCCTCTCCGGGGCATGGCAGGCCCTCCGAGCCCTAGCTTTCTGCTCGGTAATTTCAAGCAAATGGCGATGGGTCACTCGAGCTGGGCCGGCGACTCGTTTAACATGATCCCTAGGACGATCCCCTACTGACAGACAAATGGAGACGGGAGTTCGGTCCCAATTTCACGTTCAAGGGACTATTCAGCGTTGGTCGCCTTTACTTGCAATTATCTCAAATTGTTTTTGACGCCAGATTTTCATTACTTAGGTCGGGGAACTCCACACATCAGATACGAAGGCGATTTCCCATATTGTCGCCCGCAATGTCGTGTACCAGCAAGCCCCGTTCAGTCGTTATGCGATAAAACGCTTCTTCGGTGATGGTATGAGCTTTATCAAGCTTTTATTGTGAAAATTTGAAAATTCTAACCTCGATATGCATACAGGGCTTCTTACAGCCGAACTTGAAAGTCATACACGCCAAGTAAGCGTAGTAGCTTCTATGTCACTGCAATAATCGTACTAACCACTGCCTACAGCGGAGGATCATGGTGATTCTTTTACGTTTCGAACGTTACCACGAAATGCTGACTCGCTGGTTTTACAGAACCCAGCATTCGGTGCGGCACAAATCCGACAGATCACCGGAGTTTTCGTTGAGAAGGCTGTCAAGGTCGCGTCTATTCATTTCGTTACCCCAACTTCGATGACTGACACTCAGGCCTCAGCTGCGCGACATTTGGAACGCCAAGGTCATCGCCGCCGATGACAATGACTCCACCGTTGAAGTTCTCTCTTGGCTGCGAAGAGTGACGTTGGATGTCATCGGTGAAGCAGGTTCGTACTACATTTTTCTTCATCTCGGCACAAGTTTGGGCTGAAGTTATCGGCTTTTCCAGGCTTCAATCATCACTTCCACAACTTGGACGACAAACCGAGCGAGCTAAGAGACGCGTTTACCCAGCTCCTCCATTCGCCCACGTCCCAGAGAGACAATACCTTCCGGGCTGTGCAGGCAATGGTCCCCATCCTACGGCTCGTCGTAAGCGGTTCTTAAACCTATACTTCCACGTGCTAACGTGCCTTTCGCTAGCCCCTGCCCGGAAGCCGTGTGTTCCACCAAGCGCGTACGAAAATGTTCAGCGTTGGTCATGAGCTGGTCGAGCAAAGCAAGCTTGCGGCAGCCAAGGAAACGGCTGGCGAACCGTTCTCTGGTCGTCGGGATCTCTTGTCTCTGCTGGTCAAGGCCAACCTGTCTGCCGATATCCCTGAGCGTCAGCGGCTTAGCGATGAGGAAGTTATTTCACGTACGCGTTTTCCCCTGCCGTCCCGCGTAGTATTCACCAATGTGCTCTTCAGAGATTCCCACTTTCCTTATTGCGGGTATGCGACTCGTTCCTATGCATATTATGTTTGCTCACTTGTTTTTCAGGGCATGAGACGACGAGGTTTGTACTTTCGCAGCACTATTAAAATCACAATTATTACACCAGATCAGCTCGGCTATTGCATGGGCACTCCACTCGCTGTCTCTGAACCAAGAGGCCCAAACGAAGCTCCGCGAGGAAGTTCTCGCCGTCTCGAGTGACAGCCCGACGATGGACGAGCTCAACAGCCTCGCCTGGCTCGAGTGCGTCGTCCGGGAGAACATGCGGTTGCATGCGCCGGTGGTCTTTACCACGCGGATGGCGATGCAGGACGACGCCTTGCCGCTGGGCAAGCCGTACATCGACCAGAATGGAAGGATGCACGATAGTCTCCCGTGAGTTTTTCCCCGAGCGTCCGTACCCTCAGCGAGTGGACCCAGCTTTGTCTCATCTAGGATCCGCAAAGGCCAGGTAGTACACATCCCGATTCTGGCGGTAAACACCGACAAGGAAATTTGGGGCCCGGATGCGGAGAGGTTCAAGTGCGTTTCTGACTACACATGGAATTGGCATTCCGTTCTGATATCTGCGCAGACCTGAACGATGGGAGAATGTTCCCAAGGCTGCGAATAATGTTCCTGGGATGTGGGCTAACCTCCTCACCTTCTTCGCCGGTGTGTTTCAATCTACGATCCTTTTGGAAAGCCAGTTAATTATGGCCATTTAGGTCCACACAATTGCATCGGGTTCCGTTTCTCGCTCGTCGAGCAGAAAGCACTGCTTTTCGTCTTGATAAGGGCGTTCGTGTTCGAAAATGCCGTTCCCCGAGGTGGGATTGGAAGGAGCAGTACGGTAATCCAACAACCGGTTGTTTTGGGTAGTGGGAAGAGTAGTGGTCAAATGCCGCTCATCGTGAGGAGGTATCGTGAGTAACGAGTTTACAACCAAGCTTGCTGCTCTAGTTCCTCCAAGACCGGAAGAGTAATTTTCATTTGTGGTCTGTTCTTGAACAATTCTTGAAATACAGCACATTTTACGGAAGGACGAAACATCGGGCGCAGTCGACGAGTTTAGCCAATCTCGTGCTCGGCAAGGAGCTACGGCACAGTAAGTATTGAGAAAGAGGAAAATTTCCGGTTCACCATATTCGGTATACCATTCGAGATCGCATTCCTTCGCGATCTTATCATATCGAGCGACTTACGGCACGGTCAAAGCATGATCTCGCACTTCCGCATTCATCTTCAAAGCTGCCGTCATCCCCTGCTCGTTGACAGCTTGCTTGCTTGTATGTATAAGACCATTTTACACGGCTCGCTTTCCGATCAACTCCCCCAATTTAGTAAAAGAGCACCGTTCCCAGGTCCATAAACCGCTCGTTTGTGGGTCAGTAACCGCTTAGCAAATGCTCATGACCCAAATGGCCCGTATTTTTGCCTCGGAATCGCTCTTACACGTCAATATCTTACTTCTGGTGCTCTAAAAGCCAACTCGAGAACAGGCCAGAGTCATTTCAGCTTACCTGCCCGGCTCGAGCGGCGTGTAGTCTCATACAAGAGGTACGCGACTGGGGGCTATAAAAGCGGCGGGAATGCCATCGTAATACACTGTACTTGCTATGATTTCCCAGCTCCTCCTCCCAATCCTCGGTACCCTCCTGGCCTACGTGGTCTACCATGTGGTCCAGTTCTTGTACAACGATCTCAGCTCCCCTCTCCGGGGCATGGCAGGCCCTCCGAGCCCTAGCTTGCTGCTCGGTAATTTCAAGCAAATGGCGGTGGGTCATTCGAGCTGGGCCGGCGATTCGTTCAACATGATCCCTAGGACGATGCCCTACTGACAGACAAATGGAGACGGGAGTTTGGTCCCAATTTCACGTTCAGGGGACTATTCAGCGTTGGTCGCCTTCACTTGCAATTATTTCAAGTTTGTTTTTGACCCCAGATTTTCATTACTTAGGTCAGGGAACTCCACACATCCGATACGAAGGCGATTTCCCATATTGTCGCCCGCAATGTCTTGTACCAGAAAGCCCCGTCCAGTCGTTATGCGATAAAACACTTATTCGGTAGTGGTATGAGCTTTATCAAGCTTTCATTGTGAAAATTCTAACGCCGATATGCATACAGGGCTTCTTACAGCCGAACTTGAAAGTCATACACGCCAAGTAAGCGTAGTAGCTTCCATGTCACTGCAATAAACGTACTAACCACTGCCTACAGCGGAGGATCATGGTGATTCTTTTATGCTTCGAACGTTACCACGAAATGCTGACTCGCTGGCTTTACAGAACCCAGCATTCGGTGCGGCACAAATCCGGCAGATGACCGGAGTTTTCGTCGAGAAGGCTATCATGGTCGCGTCTATTCGTTTCGTTACCCCAACTTGCATGACTGACACCCAGGCCTCAGCTGCGCGACGTTTGGAACACCAAGGTCATCCCCGCCGATGACAATGACTCCACCGTTGAAGTTCTCTTTTGGCTGCGAAGAATGACGCTGGATGTCATCGGCGAAGCAGGTTCGTACTACATTTTCTTCATCTCGGCACGAGTTTGGGCTGAAGTTATCGGCTTATCCAGGTTTCAATCATCACTTCCACAACTTGGACGACAAACCGAGCGAGCTAAGCGACGCGTTTGCCCAGCTCTTCCATTCGCCCACGTCCCAGAGAGACAATGCCTTCCGGGCTGCGCAGGCAATGGTCCCCATCCTACGGCTCGTCGTAAGCGGATCTTAAACCTATATTTTCCACGTGCTAACGTGCCTTTCGCTAGCCCCTGCCCGGAAGCCGTGTGTTCCACCAAGCGCGTACGACAATGTTCAGCGTTGGTCATGAGCTGGTCGAGCAAAGCAAGCTTGCGGCGGCCAAGGAAACGGCTGACGAACCGTTCTCTGGTCGTCGGGATCTCTTGTCTCTGCTGGTCAAGGCCAACCTGTCTGCCGATATCCCTGAGCATCAGCGGCTTAGCGATGAGGAAGTTATTGGACGTACGCATTTTCCCCTGCCGTCCCGCGTAGCATTCACCAATGTGCTCTTCAGAGATTCCCACTTTCCTTCTTGCGGGTATGCGACTCGTTCCTATGCATATTATGTTTGCTCACTTGTCTTCCAGGGCACGAGACGACGAGGTTCGTAGTTTCGCAGCGCCATTAAAATCACAATTTTCACACCAGATCAGCTCGGCTATTGCATGGGCACTTCACTCGCTGTCTCTGAACCAAGAGGCCCAAACGAAGCTCCGCGAGGAAGTTCTCGCCGTCTCGAGCGACAGCCCGACGATGGACGAGCTCAACAGCCTCGTCTGGCTTGAGTGCGTCGTCCGGGAGAACATGCGGTTGCATGCGCCGGTGGTCTTTATCACGCGGATGGCGATGCAGGACGATGTCTTGCCGCTGGGCAAGCCGTACATCGACCAGAATGGAAGGATGCACGACAGTCTCCCGTGAGTTTCTCCCCGGGCGTTCGTACCCTCGGCGAGTGTACACAGCTTCGTCTCGTCTAGGATCCGCAAAGGCCAGGTAGTACACATCCCGATTCTGGCGGTAAACACCGACAAGGAAACTTGGGGCCCGGATGCGGAGGAGTTCAAGTGCGTTTCTCATTACACATGGAATTGGCATTCCGTTCTGATATCTGCGCAGACCTGAACGATGGGAGAATGTTCCCAAGGCTGCGAATAATGTTCCTGGGATGTGGGCTAACCTCCTCACCTTTTTCGCCGGTGTGTTTCAATCCACGATCCTTTTGGAAAGCCAGTTAATTATGGCCATTTAGGTCCGCACAATTGCATCGGGTTCCGTTTCTCGCTCGTTGAGCAGAAAGCACTGCTTTTCGTCTTGATAAGGGCGTTTGTGTTCGAAAATGCCGTTCCCCGAGGTGGGATTGGAAGGAGCAGTACGGTGATCCAACTACCGGTTGTTTTGGGTAGGAATAGTGGTAGTCAGATGCCGCTCATCGTGAAGAGGTATCGCGGGTAATGAGTTTGCGCTCCAGTTTCTCTATGAGCGGAAGAGTAATTTTCATTTGTAATCTGTTCTTGAACGATTCTTGAAATAGAGCACATTTTACGGACGGATGGAACATCGGGCGTAGTCAACGAGTTTTAGCCAATCTCGTGTTCGGCAAGGAGCTACGGCACAGTAAGTATTGAGAAAGAGGAAATTTTGTCCGGTTCACCATATTCGGTATACCATTCGAGATCGCATTCCTTCGCGATCTTATCTTATCCCATATCGAGGGACTTACGGCACGGTCAAAGCGTGATCTCGCACTTGCGCATTCATCCTCAAAGTTGCCCACATCCCCTGCTCGTTGACAACTCGCTTTCTTTTATGTATAAGACCATTTTACACGGCTCGCTTTCCGATTAACTCCCCCAACTTAGTAAAAGGGCACCGTTTCCAGATCCATAAACCGCTCGTTTGCGGGTCATTCATCGCTTAGCAAATGCTCATGATCCAAATGGCCCGTATTTTGCCTCGGTATCGCTCTCACACGCCAATATTTTGCTTCTGGTGCTTCCAATGGCGCTCTAAAAGCCAACTCGAGAACACCTGCACTATGTGCCGTTGCAACTCGGCTTATACACTTCTCCCGCGTCATTCGCTCTCCATCGCCCCTTTGCGGCGTCTTGATATCCGCCCTCCCTGATTATCTCACCACCTGAACCGACGCAATCGCACACTTTCTCGGACTTTCAGCCCCTTTGTGGTACGGTTGGAATGGACGAGACGTCGGACAACATCCAACGGACTTCAGGTCACTTTCTCTATCCCTTGTATAAATATTACTGGTACAATTCTGCAATAAACGATACTTGGTCACCCCAAAAGGAGTCGTACCCATCTTCGTCACTTGAAACTTCGTGACTTTGTTGGAAATGTGTGAAACTTCGTCACTTTGGCTATGCGAAAGTTCATCGTTTGGACTCGGCAAATTTTGTAACGCGGCACATCGGCCATCACAGTTCCTACAAGCAGGCCGGGCGTGTTTTTTTATATAGATACCTTTTCCCTAACACTAACCACTGACCCTAACTGCTAACCCAAACTCGAACCGCTAACCAAGACCCCTAACCGCAAAACCACTAACCGCTAACCTCTAAGCAGCTAACCCGAACCTAACCGGCGAAGCTCGGCACACAGCTGATCAAGTGATGTGCCAACAAGGCCGAATCTCGGAAAGTGACGAACTGGGTAAACTCACGAACTTTCACAACATGCCATCAAACTCACGAGCTTTCACAGCATTACAGCTATCCGCAAAACCCTAGACGCTTTTCCAGCTATCCGCAAAACCGTAGACGTTTTTGAAAAAAAAGTTGAGTTGATCAAAAGTGATGTCATCGACCTCGTGCCTTGTTCCACCAACACTGTCTTCGCATCGTGCAGTTGTCCAAGGGCCGTTGGTATCATAACAGCTTTCCATGTTCTAGTACTACTGGGTTAGATAGCAAAGGTAGTGTTGCGGCTGAGAATATTATGTTTGTTAGTCAAGAATACAGGTGCAAGCATTGAACTGTTATTGACGCTGCCATCGTCATTTGCTATTTTAATCCTGGAACTCCACTTTTGATCAACTGAACTTTTTTTCGAAAACGTCTACGGTTTTGCGGATAGCTGTCAAAAAAAGTTCAGTTGCTGGATTGGCTCCAACAGACTCCAAAATGTCGTCACTTGTGCTCGCTTGCAGTGCTCGTTGACATTCCCGAGTAGTTTGCAGTGCTGTTGGAGCTGGTTTGACAGGTCAACTTTTTTGCAAAAGCGTCTACGGTTTTGAGGATGGCTGTAAGCGAAGTAGTAACGAAGTGACGAAGATGGCGCAGACTCCGCCGTACTTGATTCCCCAAATGCGATCCCGGCGTGCGGGGTAGGCCGTGCGACCCAGTAAACCTCTTATCTTCCTGTCTCCTAATCCAAATATCAAGCCCGAGGCAGTCTCCTTGTTTCGAGACCTTCCCTCGCCGCAACCCATGGTGTGCTATGGATTTTCCCCAACTTTATCCTCTTCGTCTCCCCGGAACTGCTTGCCTTGCTTGCAACCATGAGTTTGTCAAAGTCCTTCTCGTGCTCAATCCCCATAACGGCAGCTCCTGACCCAACGACATTTGTATATACAACGATATACTAAAGATCACGAAGAGCATGAACTACAGCCTCAATGGTGAATACCCCCTCGTTTTTGTTCCTTTCATAGCACTGCCCACCCGCTATTGTTGTTTGCAGGTCTGAAAAGCCATCTCAGCCGCTTCTTCCCTGCGCATTAAGGAAAAGGAGACGAGCAGGACACACGGCTCGCAACGGCGGGAAGAACGGCCCGCCCATCTTGAAAACGCCAGGGTTTAACCAAACCAGGCACTATACCCGGAAGGGTTAGTTCTTTCACACTCTCGCCGCCCACAACGCGAAACACCCTCGGAAATTGTCGTAAACAAGTCTCTGATATTGCCTCTCTTTTCTCCTCTTTTCCCTCTTTTTATCAACTTGAAAAACTTGATTCTTTCCCCGTCGCCCCAGACTTCAACCAAAAGCCATATTGTTACTTAAATTTCAGATCTCAGGAGCTTTTCCGGTACTCTGAAAGAACACAGTTTCCGGAGCGAAAGCCTACTTGACGGCCGTATGAAATACGGCCGTCGCACGTTTACTGTATGGTTTCATTTCAGCTTACCTCCCCGGCTCGAGCCCGTCCATGCGGCGTGTAGTCTCACATAGGAGGTACGTGACTTGGGGCTATAAAAGCGGCGTGAATGCCATCGTACACTATACTTGCTATGATTTCCCAGCTCCTCTTCCCAATCCTCGGTACTCTCCTGGCCTACGTGGTCTTCTATGTGGTCCAGTTCCTGTACAACGATCTCAGCTCCCCTCTCCGGGGCATGGCAGGCCCTCAGAGCTCTAACTTGCTGCTCGGTGATTTCAAGCAAATGGCGGTGGGCCATTCGAGCTGGGCCGGCGACTCGTTTAACATGATCCCTAGGACGATCCCCTACTGACAGACAAATGGAGACGGGAGTTTGGTCCCAATTTCACTTTCAGGGGACTATTCAGCGTTGGTCGCCTTTACTTGCAATTATTTCAAGTTGTTTTTGACGCCAGATTTTCATTACTTAGGTCAGGGAACTCCACACATCCGATACGAAGGCGATTTCCCATATTGTCGCCCGCAATGCCGTGTACCAGAAAGCCCCGTTCAGTCGTGATGTGACAAAGCGCTTATTCGGTAGTGGTATGAGCTTTATCAAGCTTTTATTGTGAAAATTTGAAAATTCTAACGTCGATATGCATACAGGGCTTCTTGCAGCCGAACTTGAAACTCATGCACGCCAAGTAAGCGTAGTAGCTTTCATGTCACTGCAATAATCGTACTAACCACTGGCTATAGCGGAGGATCATGGTGATTCTTTGACGCTTCGAACGTTACCACGAAATGCTGACTCGCTGGCTTTACAGAACCCAGCATTCGGTGCGGCACAAATCCGGCAGATGACCGGAGTTTTCGTTGAGAAGGCTGTCAAGGTCGGGTCTATTCGTTTCGTTACCCCAACTTGCATGACTGACACCCAGGCCTCAGCTGCGCGACATTTGGAACACCAAGGTCATCGCCGCCGATGACAATGGCTCCACCGTTGAAGTTCTCTCTTGGCTGCGAAGAATGACGTTGGATGTCATCGGCGAAACAGGTTCGTACTACATTTTCTTCATCTCGGCACGAGTTGGGGCTGAAGTTATCGGCTTATCCAGGTTTCAACCATCACTTCCACAACCTGGACGACAAACCAAGCGAGCTAAGCGACGCGTTTACCCAGATGTTCCATTCGCCCACGTCCCAGAGAGACAATGCCTTCCGGGTTGTGCAAGCAATGGTCCCCATCCTACGGCTCGTAGTAAGCGGATCTTAAACCTATACTTTTCACGCGCTAACGTGCCTTTCGCTAGCCCCTGCCCGGAAGCCGTATGTTCCACCAAGCGCGTACGACAATGTTCAGCGTTGGTCATGAGCTGTTCGAGCAAAGCAAGCTTGCGGTGGCCAAGGAAACGGCCGGCGAACCGTTCTCTGGTCCTCGGGATATCTTGTCTCTGCTGGTCAAGGCCAACCTGTCTGCCGATATCCCTGAGCGTCAGCGGCTTAGCGATGAGGAAGTTATTTCACGTACGCGTTTTCCGCTGTCGTCCCGCATAGTATTCACCAATGTGCTCTTCAGAGATTCCCACTTTCCTTATTGCGGGTATGCGACTCGTTCCTATGCATATTATGTTTGCTCACTTGTCTTCCAGGGCATGAATCGACGAGGTTCATACTTTCGCAGCACCATTAAATCACAATTTTCACACCAGATCAGCTCGGCTATTGCATGGGCACTCCACTCGCTGTCTCTGAACCAAGAGGCCCAAACGAAGCTCCGCGAGGAAGTGCTCTCCATTTCGAGCGACAGCCCGACGATGGACGAGCTCAACAGCCTCGTCTGGCTCGAGTACGTCGTCCGGGAGAACATGCGGTTGTATGCGCCAGTGGTCTTTGCCACGCGCATGGCGATGCAGGACGACGTCTTGCCGCTGGGCAAGCCATACATCGACCAGAATGGAAGGATGCATGAGCGTTCATACCCTCAGCGAGTGAACCCAGCTTCGCCTCGTCTAGGATCCGCAAAGGCCAGATAGTACACATCCCGATTCTGGCGGTAAACACCGACAAGGAAACTTGGGGCCCAGATGCAGAGGAGTTCAAGTGCGTTTCTCACTACACATGGAATTGGCATTCCGTTCTGACATCTGCGCAGACCTGAACGATGGGAGAACATTCCCAAGGCTGCGAATAATGTTCCTGGGTGGGCTAACCTCCTCACCTTTTTCGCCGGTGTGTTTCAATCTACGGTCCTTTTGGAAAGCCAGTTAATGATGGCTATTTAGGTCCACACAATTGCATCGGGTTCCGTTTCTCGCTCGTTGAGCAGAAAGCACTGCTTTTCGTCTTGATAAGGGCGTTTGTGTTCGAAAATGCCGTTCCCCGAGGTGGGATTGGAAGGACCAGTATGGTGCTCCAACTACCGGTTGTTTTGGGTAGTGGGAAGAGTAGTGGTCAAATGCCGCTCATCGTGAGGAGGTATCGTGAGTAACGAGTTTACAACCAAGCTTGCTGCTCTAGTTCCTCCAAGACCGGAAGAGTAATTTTCATTTGTAGTCTGTTCTTGAACAATTCTTGAAATACAGCACATTTTACGGAAGGACGAAACATCGGGCGCAGTCGACGAGTTTAGCCAATCTCGTGCTCGGCAAGGAGCTACGGCACAGTAAGTATTGAGAAAGAGGAAATTTTGTCCGGTTCACCATATTCGGTATACCATTCGAGATCGCATAGTTGTGCTTGCAATTGGGGCAAATCATAATGCCCTCCTCCACATGAATCTGAGAGTAGAGTGAGATGGATCCAGTTGCGAATTAGTGTCGTACTTCGAGCAAGACATGATGAAGGATTTTCAGGAAATCGTCATCTAGCATCTCCGGAGGCTGGTCTGGCAACGAAGTGTCCCCGAGCTTACAGTAAATTAGCCCAGAGTTCCAAGATGGTTCGAGCCTGGTGTACCTCTCGTGCGGCACCAACTAACGCGGTCCATTCGATTTTTGGAATAAAACCTCTCAGGAAATCTGGATTAAATTCACTTTCGCGTAACACGACCTGGACGTCCTTAAACTCCAGAGGGAAGTTGTTGGAAGTACACCCCTTTACGTGGCAGGCGAGTAGATTGTGTGTTATCAGCCGAACCATGAAGGGCAAGGACAGAAAAGGGACGCTGAGCCAAACATCCTCTGATTTTCTGCGCAATCATGAGACCGCCGTCGCCTTCAATCCCAGAGAAAGAATTCCTCTTTACTGCCCTTAAACAGTCTCTGCGTCTCGATGGCCGTTTGCCCCTTGAATTGCGCACTCCGATTCTCAGTTTTGGTCCAGAACTTGGCTGGGTCGAATGCGCGCTTGGCAAAACGCGGTACGTGGCCTCAACGCGTCGATACCGCGTCCGATGCCAATTTCCTGCAGGGTAATCGCCCACGTCGATGCAAAAATGGTAAAACCGCCTCCGGAGCGGCCATTCGAGGGTATAATCACCATACACTCGGAAATATCGCCCATGGCCTCGAGCGAGTACGAAATTGGTCGGTAGGTATGTGCCGCGGCTCTGCTATGCTGGTATATTCATCCGCTTCGAGCCCGTCCGAAGAAGAAATAACGATAACGCGGATGCTGGACAAAGTCCTCAAGCGGAGCGATGCGGTCGACAAGGAATCATTATGCATTCTCGCCGGTCAAAGGGTCAGCATTCTTGCTCATGTCTCATGAAGCCACCTCAATAAATTCCGCCAGGTATGGCATCTACGGCTGACTCTGCATTGTCTGGCCGACGCCGGGAATATGCTCGACTGTGCATGTCTCGCCGGAATCGTCGCCCTGAAGCACTTCCGCAGACCTGACATCGAGGTCATTGGCGACGAAGTCACAGTAGTGCGTCCCCTTGTTTCTCGCTTTTTTGAACCCGTTTCACTGAACGTCTACTAGCATCCCCCTTCCGAACGCGCACCCATCCCTCTTTCAATGCACCACACACCCTTCTGCCTCACATTTGCCTTCTTCTCCGCTCCCGACACCGCTCCCGTCCTCGACCCTTCGCAGCTCGAACAGCGGTTAAGCGCAGGGCTGATGTCCGTCGCCCTGAATGCTCAGCGGGAACTTTGCGTGGTGCAAAAACTGGGTGGGGTCCCGCTGAGCATGGACGAGGTGCTGCGGATCGTGAATGTGGCTGTAGAAAAGGCGAAAGAGCTGGACCAGTTGGTGGATGCGAGGCTGAAGGAGGATTGGCTTGGGCGTAATGTCGAATTAATATGAATCGGATTGCGATCACACTTCTGGCTGAGACAAAACTGAAAAACAACACTCCAATAGACCGACCAGTAGGTCGACAGTGAACTCGAAATCATCTTGCAACAAAACTTGAACAGAAGCAACTGGTAAATTGTGTTACTGAGATTCTAAGAATACAGTGTATTAAATTGTCCGATACAGTAACTAATACATTCTGGAGTCCATTCCGTTAGCCCACGTATATAAATCGTATAAGTAACGCGTAAAGATCATGAAGGTGAAAAAGAATTAGATGGCCTTCGCCAAGGTCATCGTGTTATCGTCCGCATTGGTCGAGAAATAAACGGATTTGAGGAAGGTGTTCCCGACGAGGAACTTGTCGTCGTCAAACGCGCCGATGCCGGACGTGCAGTCTCCTGAAGTCTGACCGCCCGACGCGAAAAGTAGGTCCTTGGGGTTGATGACGAACGACTTGCCCCCGAATTTCAGGGCGACACTCGCGGCGGTGTTGCACGGGATGGTGTAAGACCCGGAGTCCTGGAGCTTAGCACCAGGGATCTGTGCGTGGATGGCGGCAGCATCGGACGTCGGGGCGATGAGCAGAGTTGTGCCCGTGTCGAGGATTGCCACCGTGCTGTTGATACGGACGTCGCCGCCGTTAACGCTGACTCCTCCTAGAGGCGCGAGCCAGAAACCCATTGCCGCCGTCGGCGTTCTTCATCTGCACGAGCGTGCTGGCGTCAAACTTGGTCTCATCGACCCCACTGATCGGCATTGTATCAGCTCAACCCAGACGTAACGCAAAGCCAGAAATCAAACTCACCCAAAAGTGACTTCGCCGACATTCGATTGGTCGAGGAAGCGAGGGAGACGGTACGAGGTGATCGCCGAGTCGATGAAGCCGGCGTTTTTCAATGCCTGCACGGGCGTGGGGACTCCCTGGTTCGAAAGGCCCTTGCCGCCCAATCCCATCAGTCCATCAGAGACTTTATCCCCGACGAAGCTCGCGCTGAGAGACGTAGCGGCCCCGAATGTGTGGTTGGAGAGAACCATGCCGGCTAGGATGACGGTGTCGGTGACGATGTCGCCGTCAGCTTGACCGCTGCCGTAGGAGTCCCGAAACTTCTTCTTCGTATTAACGAAGGATTGGGAGTTGACTTCGCTCAGGAAGGTATGGTTTCCCTAGACGAACCATTCAGATGTGGGCGCACACATGGAAAGGAAAACAAACGTACACATCCACCGCCGTCCTCGCCCTTGCAGTTGGTCGATCCGACCCAGAAGTCCCCTAGGATTGGGTCAATATAAGAATCTCGGCAAACAAACACAGCTGTCTCACCAGAGCCCGAGTCGAGCAGGATGTTGAACGGGCGTGAAGGCGTGCCAATTTCCACAACAGCGACATAATCTGTATCGGCTCCACTGTCCTCGCAAGTCAATAAGAGAAATCAATGAAGAATACCAGTGCGTACATTGGGAAGACTTGAGATGAGTTCTTGGCCAGCACTGCCGGAGTGTCCGAGTCGTCATCCTGGACCAGGCTGTTGATGACGTCCGCCCGACTGGTCCGCCGGTAGAAGATAGTCCCGCAGAGGGGATGTTGAAGCGTTCCGCAAGAGCCGGGATAACGATGCACGTCTCTCCAACTTTGCGCGAACCTGCGCGGGGAAGGGTCTGGCAGACCGGCGGCGCGCGCATGAGGCGTTCGGCGCGATTAATTTGGTGTTGGTGCGCTAGATGCGAGGATGAGGGGAAGAATAGAGAGTCGGCGGTCTAATGCTCACCAGTTCAACATGTACATCATATCCCGTTGTACCTGCCGTATAGGAAGCGTTATCATGCGAGTGGCACGTTTGACTGGACGAGCATCGACAAAATCAGGGTGACTGCAGCCAGCAAGGCAAGGAAGTGTGCGGGAAGTTGCATATCGGAGAGGGGTCGTGAAGCAAGAGTAAAGAGAGTAGAGGGAGATTAAGAGCAGAATTTAGGAAATAAATTCGTCAGTAAAGAGAGGAAATGAGCTCGTCCGGGAGCAGACCCAAGAAATGAAAGAATGAGACCAAGAAAGGCAGGCGTCGAGTGGGGCGGAAAAGTGTGAGTGAGAACCGAGTGAAGCATGCAGTCTTTATACATAAGCCAAGAGTTACAGCGCCTCAAGCGACCAACACAATAGAGCAAGAACACATGAGAAATGCCCGTTCTTTGTGTAACGGACGAGTGGCCTAATGGGGCTAGGTAAATTCTAGCCTTCCGAGAGACAATTAGATTCCATAACAGCACAGGACGTCGCATGAACGTTGAGAACAGTCGCTCGGTCGTTGGAGACTGTAATTGTGTTGTGGTGGTTTAGCGCAAAGTTCCGTTGTGGCTGTGTGATCGGCCGAGGTGTCCGAAGCCGGCTTCGCGTGCTGCGCTCTAGTCCTTTTGTGCTTATGTGACGGGAAACTCTCAAGATTCTTCAATTCCGGGCTGGATTGACGAGCTCAGGAATCTGAAACAATTCCCTTTTTTTCCTACGCAGCTTGATACCGGCCATTATGATTGTACTTGTTCTCCGAGCTCGTCAACTTGGGCCGACGCATTTGCTTTATTCTCGTGCCGCCGCTGTCCCCGCTCTCGCAGCCTCTGCAACATCCGTGCGCAGCCAGTGGAGGCGTATGCTCGAAAATGGGCTTTCGACGATATTACTGTTATCGACCTACGACGACACCTGCCCTACTTCGAGAGCGCGTCGAATCGCTGCACGTCATGAACGATACTATATGGTTCATCAACTTCAAGTTCAAAGATGAAAAGCCGAATGCCAGAGAATAGGCTCGAAATTGTCTCCGACGGCCAATGTCAGAATATTGACACAAACGCCGACCAGCCCAATGACCCCGAGGAACCCAACGCCGCCAAAGGACCACAAACCAAACCCCTACGGAGAGCCAAGCCTCCCGACGCGTATGGTACCCTCACCAACGCCTACCCGGTCTGCGTGTCCTGGAAGTGGGATGGCAACTTTCCCTCTGGCTACCCCTGGGGCGATATAGGTCTTCGCCCGTATCACGATTACATCGACGACGACCCGGGCTCGGAAGCATGGAAGAATTGTGGCGACGTTTCGCATTGCGACTTTGAG
>JARKIC010001768.1:0-96597 GCA_029378375.1 Mycena olivaceomarginata | reverse complement strand
TGCTACTGTAGTGCAGTGCCGTGTTCCAATCCTAAAAGCTCTCTCTAGCTTCTTAACCGTTTCCAATCCCAAGATCCCGATCCAACAATTGATATTGAGTTACTCGTGCAGACGAAACAAAACTTCTTAACGAAGTCAGTCCTGGGTGACAAGTCCTGAATCTCCGTCGTTTATCAAGCAATACCCGTAAAGGCTAATGCTCTTAGTGACAGAAAGTTCAGTGCCTATCCATGCCAAAACCTCCTCCTTATATACTGTACAATTACGCTTACAATACGATGATTAGTCTACTGGCTGGTATATGAGTAAGGTGTCCGTAGTTAATCACGTGTGGGTAAATATATATAGGATCCTCGTGTGTCGACCCCTTAATGCTAGAGTGTGTCCGGTGTGACTGCTCCTTGTCCGATCGTGTAGACAGTCCCATCTTCTATCCTCTTGTCCCCCATTCAGGACCTTCAGTTTCAGGTAGACGTAGGTACTGGCTTTGGGCCAGTACCTCAATCAGCCCAAACCGCCAAGTGGTTGTGGAGATATGCGAGTTACCGTCCTGGCCTGGTTCAAGTAACCAAATCAGGATGGCAACAATGATTGGATAGTTGATAAGCGAAGTTCAACCACAGCCGGGGTAACCGGTTACTGTTAAACCCAAATCACCTGACCCGTCGCGCAAGGCTCCCTCTGTAAATCAAGCACAACAAAGCACTTGAACGCTTAATCAAGACCCCACAGTGGTGCCCCAGATCATCAGAGAGGATGATTAATATTGCCCATGTTGTTTGTAGGCCCCACGATGCCTTGATTAAGCAGTGATGCTTAATCTTGGCAATTAAACCCTTAATCATGGATGTTAACCAGTATGAACTTTCCAGTTGATGCATCCCAGGCGGACTTGATTAAGGTCCTCATGCAGGATAAAGCCCTGATTAGCCATATAGGACTTATGCTAATCCTTTGGAGCAGCGCGCTACGTGATTAAGGTGGAAATCGGCAAATTCCTTGCTATTTCACCCATGGTCCGTTTCACGGCTTATCAACAATTCGAGCGTTTTTATCTTATCACAAATCATGTGATAGCACCTCTTATGTGACACCGCCATCCTGCCTCCCGACGATCGAAGAAGTCACCGATGAATCGGGTTAGTTAATTATACATGGATGATCGGTTGGTACAATCAAACCGGAACATATGCGACATGCAGGAACAGTTATATTTACAAGGACACATGGTATACATTAGGTGGTTACTAATAGCCTTACGGACTACGGCATGTTCTTGGTAAGAACATGCTTGGAACAGATGGAAGCAACGCACAGACACTTTATTTTAGTTCATATATAGTAGCATAACATTACTTACGAACATTTACCACGCCGAAGCCTTATGCTCGGATCACAGTACTCACGGTTACTTATTAGGAAGGTATAGCTCACAGTTGAACTTGACGATAGTTACAATGATTAGATACAACGAACAGTATATAGTCGTAGCCTAGTCGTAGATATTCTGTACCTCTCCTAGTGTTTTATTCAACTTCATTGACGATACAGTTAATACCTTGCACTACCCAATCCCTTGTCATCATACCGACTTGTGGATGCTCAGGCGTGTTGTCATTGTAACAACAAGGACGGGATGGAATCACCTTTCGAGGTCAAGGAGAAAGGTCAGTGTCATCATCTTGCATTGAATAGAAATACTGATATCTGATCTGTCAACTCATGACAATGCAGGGAATTCGCAGAAAGCTGCAAAAGGAGGAGGTATTGCGCAGCAGGGAGGGAACAGAAGTCGAGCGGGGAGGACACACCGAGTATGTTTGTCATCATGGGCTTGGAAATCGAGGATCTGCAGTGAGTACCAGCACACTACACCAACGAAAGGGGTTACTGATTGACAGCAACAGGCGAAATCAATTGACATCAAGGTGGTCGCCAACCCGATGGATGCGCAAACTGTGGATTTTCTCAAACAGTGGACGGCGTTGTTCAGGCACATTCGGGGGTTTCCACAAGCTGCAACAGGTGCATATGCCCAACTTGCACTGCTTCTTGACAGCCACACAGTGCGCTATCTGGGACGCAGAACTGAAGTGGAATGCCGAGGCGGTTCAGCTATTTATGCTGTCCGATATCTTGGATGCGACAAAGCATGTGAAAGCATGTGCGGTGAGCTTGCTGGCGGTGGAGGAGAGTCTGCGAGTTGGCAAGGCACGTGAGGCATTGCATGCCCCGAGGCAGGGCCTCTGTACCTGTATGATGACCAATCGGTTCTGCCTGCAGAACTGCACTGGGCAATGCATGCTCACATGGAATCAGAGCATCCTACGGCAGATCAATGTCAAAATCCACAAAGCGAAAATACACTACCACTATGTTCAGAATACCTTGAAATGGTTGAGGGGTGACAGGCCATGGGAGAAGGAGTTGGCGGTGCTGGAGGATAGCGATGTGTGTGCACTTACTAAGGAAGTGGAACAACAGCAAGTGGTCCACGACTACGAGGAGATTGCGGAGGAGGGTGGTGTAGCCGCATTCAGAGTAGTGGTGTTGGGCGAAGGGTGGCATACTTTGTCGTGGATTTGGTACTCGGCGAGGCCAGAGGAGCCAACTGAGGTGGAGCTAGTGGAAGGTAGGGTAATTGTGACATATGTTGGATTAAACATATACAAGAGCTAGCCCTACGTGTTGAGTGGTGCAAAGTGTACGCCCACATGCGCCGCTGGCACGAGGACATTGTCTTGGTGGAGGAGGAAATGCGATGTACCATTGAGTACGGTCATTCAGCTGCACGCATATGGGCAGTACAAGTGGATGCATGGGTGGGAACTGTTGAAGATGAGCTTCTAGAGGGTTTGAGGGTGTTTTCACATGAGCAGGAGGACTGTGAGTCAAACAAATCAAACAGCAATATCTGCACGTTTCTGAGATCCCGATGAGTTACAGCCCCTAGCACAGAGCCTTGTAAAGGTTGTAGGGAGAGGTTTCGTATCTCAGAGAGACAAAGAGCAAGCTGCATATAACGTGTTTCTAGACACAATGGAAACATAGTTTCCAAGCAAGGTAGATTCATAGCTTCGTAGTGTGTGTGTGTCCAAGTGACAGAGAAACAAGTTTAAAGTAGTCCTGTAGACTCAAGTAAGGCCCCTATTTTATAGGCCAGGTGCGTTTGCAGAAATTTCCCTAAAATGTACTTTCTGAGTAGCGCACAGCAGTCACGTTTCCAAGTTTTCCCTAGACGGTTCTTTCTGAAACCCGCTCCGCAACAACAACAATAATGTTTCTTCAACAAAGACACAGTTCCAACAGATTCACAGAGTTCTGAACAGTTTCCAGGCAGAGCCCAAGTGCATTTCCAGAATAATAATGATTCAGAAACAAATAAGATTTTGACTAATAATGCTACTCTATAAGAGTGTGTTCGCTGAGGATCCCAGATCAACCCAATGTGCAAGCGTATAGCCTACTAGTTTGGGGGATGATGCTGTGTCCACCATAGAAACACCTCTGGATACCTATACAATTGCCAAAACACAATTACAAAGCCCAAAACACAATCCCAGTGAGTCAAATGTCCTCTTTAACCATGTTTCTGTTGGTTGTTCTTCCAAGTGTCACCTCCCATTGGTTCCCAAGTGTGAGCACACCTTGTTCCCTTGCCAATTACAAGGCAGGAACCCGTCAGCAGCACCCCTGTATTATTCAGAGGGTGTGTCGATCACCGATAGATTGGCACTACATTCGCTCGACCTGTTTCTGCTTCAACTCAACTCTCCCCTCTGTTACAAGTGCGGAACTTGATAATACTCCTTTATAGGTCTCAGGAGATACCCATTTCTGAGGTGTTTCCCAGAAAGGGTTCTTGAGAAAAAACCCTAGAACACCTTTAGAGTTGTGATCCGGATCCTCAGAATAGCTGACCACCTGTTTTGGTGTATCCTCATTCAATGGAAACCGGCAACTCTAACACCTGACACACTCGTGACCTAACATGACCTCTCAGTGTCTCAACACAACACAATACATTGCCTAACTACTGTTCCTTTGACCCGTTTCCATTGTTTAAGTAGATTTTGGAAACAAGTCAAACAAAGTTCCTTGACTTGATAATTGGCTGCATGCTCCCCTACAGTTTTCAGGGTGAGACTTGCCATTGGACGTTCTACACCCCCAATCAAAGATTTTATTTCTCAAATGTAGAGGCTCAACAATCTCAAAACATTCATTGAAACATTTGATATGTATCAGGCAAACATTTTGAGAATGTCTATGCTGTCATCGCCCGAGTTGCACAGCTCCATGGACTCGACCTCGAATGTGCACTGCACCGTGCCACAGCGAGAACTGCAAACAGGGCGAGGCTGAGGCAGCTGCAAGTGGACCAGCTAACTACTTTGATTGGTCACGGCAGAGTGTAGTCCCACCATAGCCAGAATGACGGTCTTCCATGCCAACACTGAGAGGTGTAAGTAGATCCAATGTGACAAAAGGTCCTGGGCTGTGCATTTGTTTGGCACAGTATTACATCATCACGTGCATGTTGCTCGTGAAGCATGCCTTTCCTTTCTCTCATTTCTCCACTCCCTTCCACTGCTGTCGATGTCCATGCACTCGCTGCCATTGTCAGGCATCTACACACCTGCTCTTCCTCCTCAGGCTCCTGGCATCAAACCCAAGTGTTCTGCAAGCCAACAGCATGGATATTCAAATTATTCCCTCGCATGGGGCCTCCAAGCTAGCTAGCGCCAAATGGGTGCTTCAGGGCACCGTTATGGGCTGGCAGTGACAAGCAGGGCCTGGAGAGCCAACTCCGCCCGCCATGTGTACGTGCCTGTCCATCTCTCAGATTCTTGTACTTGTTTGCCTATCCCTCCACAACGGACGCTTGTACAGCCATCTTCCTTAACTCTGATCACCAGTATTCAAGCTATCACGATTGGATCTGCTTGATCATCAACACTCCGCCGAACCTTCCTCATCTTCAGCCGCCAGCCACCAAGTTTCTTTCCCAGTCCTTCACGTTGTCAAACCAATCCTTGTTTTTTGCTGTTTTCAAGTGTCTCATGCCCAGCTGTTAAATTTGCCCTCAAACCATCTCAATGCTCATTTGTGCAAGGCTCTGAGGTCCCTATCAAGCTGTTAAACCTCCTGCATGTCATGCCACAACTCTCGCAATGCATCAAATGTGATTGATTGATCTCCAAGGCTGATGCGTAGACTATGAACCTGGGATACAAGATGAAGTCACAATGACCGTCTCCACAACACCTGCTTCAATATAGCTCTATCTGCTAGACATTCAATACTATTGGGTTCTACATCCTTCCGGCTCCCTGCTCACATGTCCCTAGCATACTTGATTCAAATTTGGCTCTCAATTTGTATCCTGTAGTACAATAATAATATGAATTTAATATCTTTTGCAATATAATTTTATGGTTGTTTGCAATGGCAATTGTATATCCTCTGGCATCTTGGTCGGCTATGTAAAAAAAACCTTCAGAGAATGTCCACTACAACATCCATAGAATGTTCATGTTGTGGGAGCCTTATAGGTTATGACAATTTTTTGCCCCCAACATCTGTCAAACATTTTTCTCCAAACGGCGGTGTAATTCCTTAGGACATCCACCCGTTTCTCTCTGGTTCGCCCAACAGCTACCAGGAACCAGTACTGTCGCATAGAAACAACAGTTTCAGCAATGAGCACAATCAGAAACACGCAAAATTATGTGTATCTAACTATGGCCCAATTGCTGGCTTATCAACAGGTTAAAGTGAAACTAAAGAAATGGACTACCTAGATTATATAGAAAGTTGTGGTTACATAAAAGGAACGAGGAAATGGCAAGATTGCTTAAGAATTAAACCAAATGGGAAACTTTTGAATAGAAGAGGTGAACGATGAGAGGTGCGATGAAAGAAAGAACAAGATAAAATCTTGGAAAGGAAAAAAAAAATTGAACAGTCTTCAGGGAAAGATACAAATGGAATGAAGTGAGAACAGAAAATTCAATGCTTTGATCAAGTAATCTTGGATTGGAAAGGAAAAATTAGTGAATAGTCTGCAGGGGAATTTTCAGGGAAATATACAGATGGAATGAAGTGAGGAAAGAAAATTTAGGTGATGGCATTCAGGCCTGGCGGCGAAGTTGAATTCCAATGCTTTGGTTGAATGTTCGGATATGTCCAGGCGATCTTGAATTCGAAGCCAAACAAGATTTGCCTTCGCTTCGCTCCGGCAACTTCCTGAACCACTTAGACATATAGATACTACGAAATACCCATATTGAACATTAAAAATGAAAGTGTTTATTTGTTGACTCATGAACCCATGAAAGAGTAAATCACGCCGTTGGTGAAGAAACCAATTAAAGACCGAGTCAAGACAGATAGGCCTCGAGGCATAAGTAACGAATTGAGCCCGAGTGTTGCCCGAGTGATACTTACCCGTAACTGCTGATTATTAATTCGCTTAGGATTGAAAACGGTTCTATGTTGACCAAGTTGCATTGATAAAAGTGGTACTTATAATGGAATACATATATGCAGCGATCACGACCATGATGGTGCATCCAGTCCCTGGAAATCTTATCGATTTCAGAGAGGGGAGTCTTATGTAAAGCTCATCAGGGCCAGGAACATTCACTGCATTCAGACCCCTCTGCGGCCCAAGGTGCGCCAGAGGCGTCGTGGCTGAGCACGACTGATCCGAGGGTGGACATAGTCTGCCGCGGTCTGCCTCCATTTCCAAGCCCACAGCTGGTCCTCAAGATAAGTAGTTTACTCACCATAGACAGGTCCGGTGCTTGTCCTGACCAGCCGAGTGACATCACAGGACTGTCACATCATGGGCCGATCTCGCCAATACAGCCGAGGCTTTGTTTCTCATAGCTGCTAGATCGGGCCTCTGGGCGGTTGATGCCGGCGGATAAGTACCTGTCTAAAGAAAAAGAAAAAATCTCAGCCCCAATCCCAGAAAATCAAGCAGCGAGGGGAAGAGGGAGAGCGTGCGCGAGTGGCAGCACTGATACAATAGCAACGCCGGTACGCGAGGTAGATGACGGTCAAAAAGTCCTCATCAAAGCTAAGTAAGTGGTGAGAATATTCCCAGGTGCTAAACAACACGTAACATGCCAAGGCCGGGACGCAAGGTCCAGCAAAGGTAGGCAGGGCGTGCCGAGATCGGTCGGAGGGGGGAGGGGGGGAGGCAAATCGCGGTGGAGTCTGCCGACCCCGCCTCGACTCATGGCGGTATAGCGCGACGTAGGTCTGCCGCCATCATCACGGCAGACTACGTCGCGACACCTCGGCTCAGCGCGGCTCATGGCGGTGCAGCTCGGCAAGCTGCGCCGATCATTGACCTGAATGTAGTGATTGAACATGATGCAAAGACTTTCCTGGATCAGTTCGCAGTATCCCATTGAAACGTCGCGGCCATGCAACACTGACGGCT
Organism: Mycena olivaceomarginata; assembly: GCA_029378375.1. Lineage (NCBI taxonomy): Eukaryota > Fungi > Basidiomycota > Agaricomycetes > Agaricales > Mycenaceae > Mycena > Mycena olivaceomarginata. The sequence continues at coordinate 89,141 of JARKIC010001768.1, read as the reverse complement.
GATGAGAAAGTTGTAAAAAAAAGCAAAGAAGTCACTGAGAACTCGTTATTGTAACCGGTAGATATAAAGCATAAGATGGGAGTTGCACCTGCGGCGCTGCAGTCAAAGGAGCTGCAGACAAAGGAGCCGGATGATTCGTCAGTGCTCGTATATGTGAAGGGAGTTTAAAATACAGGTTCGCACCAGAACGTTGTCGAACACAGAGTAAAAACCTTTCATTGAGCTTGATTGAGGTTACACGATATTGCGTCGCATACCGGCATAAACGTTGAACGCTCTTGATGAAGAAGCACGTCACTCAGGGGGAATAAATATCTATAACCAGAAATATTGCGTGCTTCGTGTTGAGCTGGCCTTGTACATTGAGCAGATGTTGCGGAACTCGTATTATTATGTGCAAGTTTATTGAAGCAAAACAGTTAGATCTTCCCCCTGAACGAGGTCGCACGCTGGGGCCACCCAAAGATCTTCGGTACTTGCGATGTTTCGAGGAGCGAGATGTTTGAGATGAGGACCAACATGGGACAGAAGGCAAGAAGAATGAGGGGCAACAGGAGGAATGGCGGTGGCGATGATGGGGGAAAGAAAGGAAGCGAAAAATGATTGATTCGACAGACTGAGACATCTACCCTTTAGGTGGGCCTTGAACGGCCTTATTGGCCGCGGCGTGGATGAAACCAGTAGACGCGTTATAGGTAGCGAAGCGCCCGCCGCCCGCCAAAGTTAGGCTCTGATGTTCAAAAAATAAACGCCTCGAGGCGACCACAACAATGGGACCCAGGCACCGAGGGAAAAAAAGAGTAAATTAGGAAGGGACAAACAGGTACAATGTGATTCGAGGCAGCTTAATGTACGAGTAAAGTAATAATAAGGTAATTCCGCGACAGCGCCAACACATGCTCAACATTAGTTCATTAATTTGACCGGCTTTCTTTATTGACATGGAACACTGTACGATCGTAAAATACCATATACGGACCGTATTTTTACGGTTCTTACGGGTGCTAATCGGCCGTAACCGTAACCGTAACGATCCTTCCGGGAGCTCTTACGGTTACGGTACAGTACCTGCACGTTGGACTCGATGTCGTCGTGCGGGAGCGGATTGCGGTTCGCGAAGCTCGCCATTGGCATTGTGTCCAGCGTGCCGGTACCAGTGCCTCGCCCTGCGGTGGAGGACAGCTCCTGGGAGCTCTTGCGGTTACGGTACGGTACCTGTATAACCGTAACCGTACCACCGTATATACAGTACGGTGGGGAGCCCTATTCGAAAACAGACAACGCGTCATAGCGCACGGCCCGTCGAACCGGGAAGATCTTTTTGGCAGCAGAAGAAGGACATGGATGGGAAAGAAAGTGCGGATAAGGAAGGATACAAACATGTACACTCTGATTCAAGGGATCTCATATATGAGTAACTTACACCGTGGCCCCTTTCGGTGTTTCGCTCAGATGTCTGTCTCAATCTCGTTGGCTCTTCGTCACAGCGCGGTTCCACTAGGGAGTTTACTCGGACCTTGGTTGATTGGCCTCGTCTTGTCGTCCATGTGAGGTCTTTTCTAGTTACCATACAATATTCTCAAACTTACGCCCTCATTTTAAGCGTCTTTGGCATTACATGTCTTCAAGTAAGCTTCACATTTAAACGTCCCTTTGGCCCAACAATTAAACCGAGCTCTTCAGGTTTACTTGTATTACACAAAATTCTCTTCTCGCGACCCACTGTCTATGAAAATCTTCGTATGTGGAGGTTAACCTGTGCTCTGGCACCTACTAAATAATGGCGCAGGTCGCGGTTCTTATGTACACGGCAACATCCTTCTCTATCGCCAAAAAAAATCTGAACCGATTCGCAGGATCCTGGACATTGTCCACGCAACACTACTCACCATCTCTTACTATGTCACTTCGGTCGATAATTTCGGGGATTTTGAAGCAATCTCGGCGGCACCATGGTAAGATCCGGTGGCGCATTTATTTGGTCAATTTCTCATGCTGCACAGGAGTCTTTCAGTTCGTGTCCTCGGTGGCCAGTGTATTACTGTCTCATAATCGTTCCACTCTCAAGGCACAGGTCGTTGTTGGAGGTGAAGCCGACCTTGACTCAACAATTTCTTGTCCTAACTTGATTCAGTTCTTTTGAGCAATCTAGTCCAAATGTCCGTGGAATCTGTGGATTTAAATATCCACGCCGGCTTACAAGAGCGATGCAGGTTCTATGCCTTTCGGATTTGGACCCTGTCAAACAAATCTCCTTGGTTGCCCGGCGTGATTGCAAGTTTTTACGCCTGACATCATTTCGTGATTCTTATGACCTCTGCCAGATATTTTGCACTTTCGCCGAGCTGAGTATGCCGTATAATTCCTCTGATAATTTTGACCCTTATAAATTGCATACAGGCTTTGCTATAGGTCCGTTGGAATCAAACTCATAGCTTGTCCATGCAGCCAGCTGAATCACGAATTCACAGCGTACACGGTCGAAAGGTAGGTCACGAACCCTTCAAGTATTATATGTATCTGGTTGATCCACCCTCACCAGCCTCCAGGCTCTGGGCTTCAAACTTCAAACACGGGCCGTCGTATGTCTCCTCCTTCCTAATAGCAGTGATTTGAAGTAGAACCATATCGTAGCCATTTTCACTGGCCGCCCTCACTTTTGAAACGGCTTGCAATATTCTCATTTCCGGTTCGATGGTTTATCTCCTTGCACGGAACCGCACAGGTTTCAGCAAGTATGTTGACTTTGATTCGGCGGATTGCTCACAAATTGTTACCACAGAACAAACCGAGCCGTCAACATGCTCATCGCCTATATGCTCAACAGTGGTCTGCTCGTTGCGTGCGAAACTCCTTGTACAGCCTGTTCTCGAATTCACGTTAGGCCAGGATATTCGCCGTTTCCTGCCTTGTGACAGTAAGCCTACAATCCAATGGAGCAATAAAACAATATGAAACGCTACCTACCAGTTTTTGACCTCCATAACCACGTTGATATACGGATTGTGAGTCGGATTTGAAGCAATCCCACTGTCCTTGACTTTTTCATATCCAGATTCTTCTTCATTCTTATTCGGCGTGAGTGGCATCAAATTTTTGGACCTGGATGTCTGCTGAGCAGCGCAACACTCAAGTCTACGGGTGCTCTTTCATGTCCATGTCAGTTGGGTGGTCGAATACTTGGAAATTCACTGACAGACTGTACGCAGTCTAAATTCCCGTGACTCCGTTCGGGAACAGTTCAACACCGCGAAATCAGACCACGCGATGATCACTATTTCTACATACAGCAATGGCACTTCTCATGCACAACAAGGCGAAACCACCAAGTCTGCGGCGGACCCAGTCGATAAATGGGCAAACGACAGGACGGAGGGCACGGTTGTTTGAGCCAGGTCACACGCGCGGCCGCCGACAGTAATGGGCCGCAGACTGACGCCGATCTATATTCTGAATGTTGAAATTCCTCCAAACTTGGTGGAAAAACTATTTCCAAGCTCGCACGGCAGCGTACAAGAATTATGTGCTTATAAAATTCCTTACCAGCACCCGAGCGCACGCGAGACCGCGGCGTTGGCCTATCTGAGGGCGGACGTTCCCACCAGCAGGAAGCCCGAGCTCGAGGAAGGCGGTCTTTAGTCTGCGGGACTTGCTGAGGATCTTGAAGTGGGTGCTGAGCCAGCGCCTGAGGATCTTGAACTTGAAGCTAACGGTGAGTCAGCAGCCAGGGCCGACACATCTGAGAGCGGGGATGGAGAAGAAGGAGGGAGAAGCAGGAGGACGAGAAAACAGAATCGGCAGTATCTGGGTTGGTTGCGGCACAACGAAGAAGACGGCTCCGATGTCAAGGAGCGTGAGTTTGCGTGAGATGCGATGTCAACTGTCCATCAGCGGGTGTATTTTCATCAACCGGTATATTTAGGTACTCGATTATCCCCGCGGGGCCGCTGCGCCGTTTTTTTTTTCGCCATTTTTGGCCAGTTTTCGAGTTGGAGGGAACCTTTCGTACGACCCCTTTGTGACGCTGTGACCTACGAAATTTTTCGTACGAATTGAGGCTTGTGACCTGTGAAAATGTGTCACTAATGTCTTGTGGAAATCAGCTTGGCAGTAAAATATGTGCACTCGCGTGGCTGTGTAGCACATTTGTGAGGAAAACGATGGTAGAACAAGCTATACAGATCAAATAGTCAGTAAATGTAGATGTGACAGGCAAAAAAAAAAAGATCTTATCAATAAATGTAGGCTTTGTTTGAAATGGATGTGGAGGGTCCTGGCGACGAGCGGGCCAGGTCACCCTTTCACACCGTCGCTGAAGCTGAGGTGCGTGAGGGGCTGGATGCGGGCTAGCTGTCTCCATCGTCCTGTTCCCAAGCTGGCTCCCAGGCCGCCGAATAGCTCGAGATGTATTATCTTGGTGAAGAGCCCGTGGGTGAATCGATTTGGCGCTGGACCCCGAAGAGGTGGCGAAAGTTGTAGTACGGTGTTTCAGTGGCAACTGGCAAGTCCTCGAGTAAATCAAATAGTGTTGTCGGGGCAGGTCGTGTCGAGTCAGAGATTTTCGATGGAGTGGCAGGCTATCAGGATAGCTAAGGGAACTGCCTCCTGGGTGGCTCCCAGGTAAGAAAAAGGTTGCGCACACAGTCCGCGGGGAAGGACTTTGAGTGCTGGGATGACGCGATAGATGGTGCGGCAGCGGAAAGGCTTGCAATGGCCTTCGAGATTATTCGCACCGGCGTCGGTCTCGCTGTCAGATACCACGACTGTTTGGTATAAAAAGGTGGCTCGACCCTGAATCCTTGCTGAAATTGGACAGATGTCTAAGCTCACGAACCATTTTTTAACGCGCCAGGCAACGAGCATGAACGTTGGAATCGCAAGAGGCCTGAGGTGTGCGGCCATTTCGAATATCGTTCGTTCTAAGCTGTACAGGAAGTGCTGGTCCAGATTCTGGGCCCGAAGGGGTCCTACTGGGCACAGACTGGACTGAGCCAGCAGAGGTCATGGTGGTTGGGGTAAAGAGAGAATTAGCCGATGGATGCCAAACAAAAGTCGCATCATCATATTCCAGTAAACGCTCTCATATTATAGTCATCCACCTGCCGCACCACAGATTGAGTTTGATCTCCAAGGGAAACTTTGCAAAGAAGACGTAAAACTAGCAGAAAAGGTTTTCAGATTATAATTTCGTATATCTTAGGATCGCACAACCACATCACAAGCACTACTATGCCGCTGCGACATGTACACTCTCTGCCGACACACACACACTCACAGGTCTGTTCGGCGGATTTCTCAGGTGGGGGCTGGGGGGTGACGCTGGGAAGCACGTTGCCGGGAAAAACACTCAAAGAACGCCTCTGTGACGAGTTGAGAATCGTCCAATTATGTATCCTTGGATTGGCTCGAATCATCTTGTATTTTGACCAGGGCGTCGATGGATTACATATTCGTGATAGTCCAACTCAAAACCCATCTTCTTCGAACGCATATTGAAGCGCTGGGAAAGAGGAACATAAAAAAATTAGCATCCAGCAACAAACGAATCAAAAATCTTACCATCCGCTTCCCCCACTCTCCGTTTCCGCAATGCAAACGCACTCCTCCGCGTGAGCCCAATAGTCCCTCCCCCCATGCCACGCCCCCCTCCGCCAGTCCAACTCGGGCTCCCGCCGCCCCAGTTTCACAAAACGTGGGTCGCGGATTATCTCCGCGCCATCGGGAGATCGTTCGATGGCGGTGCAGATCCAGTTGCTGGACTCGCGCACGATCAGGACGCGTAGGAGAGTGCACGTGCGGAGGATGGTGAGGAACCCGGCAACGGAATACTCGTGGCTGAAGCTGAGGTGCGTGAGGTGCGGGATGTGGGCTAGCTGTTTCCAGCGTTCCTCCGGGCCGCTTAACAGGCCGCCGAATACCTCGAGATGTGTTATCTGGGTGAACAGCCTATGACTGAAGTCAATTTGGCGCTGGATACCAAAGAGGTATCGGAGATCGCAGTATAGGCGTTTCAGCGGCAGATCCTCGACTAGGTGGAATAGTGTTGTTGGGCCAGCCGTGCTGAGCCAAAGGTTTTCGACAGAGCGGCAAGCGGTTAGGAGGACTTTGGGTACCGCCTCCTGCGTGGGTTCCCAGGAAAGAAAAGGTCGCGCACAGAGTTCCCGGGGAAGGACTTTGACTGCTGGACGACGCGATAGATGGTGCGGCAGCGGAAAGGCTTGCGGTGGCCTTCGAGATTCTTCGCATCGGCGTCCGCGCCGCTGTCGGAAACCACAATCGTCTGGTATAAAAGTGGCTCTACCCTAAATGAGGACTCAATCTCCCGTCAAATGGAACACGAGAGGGGACGAACCATTTTTTAACGCGCCACGCAATCAGCATTAACGTCGGAATTGAAAGCGGCCTGATGTGGGCAGTTGTTTCGAATATTACTTGCTCCAGCTCCGCAGGGAGCCTGGGTTCATTTTCCGGGTCAAGCATTGAGCAGTATCCCTATTGGTGCTAGATTGGTGCTCGAGCCAGGCTAGAGTGATGTGCGATGCGTTAGATGCTGTGAACGGTCCCTGTTGAGGACAGAAGTTAAGGAGAGGAAGAGAGGAAATACGAATTCGCCATCCAAGTTGGGATAACGAGTTCGTAGTTTCAGAAAGAGCCAAAAACTCTTCTGCTCGGCCGCCCTTTGGGCAGGTGCGCTGGTGCGGGGCGCCCCGTCTTCAGCCCGACTCCGAGCATGTGGGAGCAAAGAGAGGCCGATGAAAGGGTGCGCGTCAAAGGCGCCGAGTCAACTCACCTCCCATTAAATAGAGGAAAGGGTAGGGGAAACAAAAAAGGATTATTACTTACTGAATCCGGACGTGTGGAAGTTGTGGTTGCGCGCAAGCGAAGAAGTAACGCAGTCACGGCCGCGTCACATCTTTCTCGGCGGCCCGAGACCCAGTGCAACCTCGCTAGATCCCAATGTCGTATCCGCACGAAGGCTCAGCCGCCTCCGCCTTGTCAGGTCTCGGGTCCACTCCGGCTCGCCGCGCCTCCCCGTATTCCCGTATCTCGGCGCGCTCCCGCGCGGAGCTATAGAACTGCACAACGCTGGAGAGATCTGGGCATGCGCCATACACGGTTACAATGACCCGCAAGCACGATGGGTACGTACATGACCCCGCAATCGAGCCCTTCTCGCACCGGCTCACCTTGCCTGCCGCAGGGCATCCACCTCACTGACCCTGCCACGACAATGCCGCCCCCGGGTACATGCCTCCCTTGAGCTCCCCTCATTCAATCGCTCACCCACGACTGCGCGTGATCGCGAAGCGTATCACACGCGTATACACCTGTGTCCCGCGAGCCATCCCCCAAGCAGACGGCATCGAGCGTCGTCTTTTCTCAACATCCGCGCCATCCAATGAATTGACCACATCCTCACGTCGCGCTCGTTTAACGACCGCACTCTCACACGGAGTCCGGGAGCACGCACGCAGGTCCCGCCGCGCGCCTCCTTCCTCTCGCGCCGCCCGACGCCGAATATCATGTCCCATCCCTCGATAGGGCATCGGAGCGCATCGCATCCCCTTTCGCGCGGCGCCAGGCCGATGTCCCCAGGCGCCGAGTCGCGCACATCGCCAGGCAACCGCTAACGGCCCCACACCCCACCCGACAACGGCCGAGTTCCTCCCCCGATCTGCACTGAGTCATTGCCGACCCCGCCCGCTCGTCGAGCGTACCTCCCAGCCACTACGTCGCGCTCCTCCCACCCCGACAACGGCCCGAGTAGGCTCCCCGATCTGCAATCGGGCCGCAGATCTTTTCCCGACCACACACCGCGTGGGGTAGCCGCACACGGGATCCGTGTCGCGCGGGGGCGATACCGAGACGGAGCGCGCAGAACATGCCAACGCATCCCTGCGCGTCCAGCGAGTCTATCTCTCCGCTCAGCAGACGCTCCTCCCTTCGCCGCGCCTGCGCATACGCCTGCCCGCCCAGAGTAGAACCCCGACGCGCCCCACCACCGGGCCCGTCTGCGTGGCACATCACAGCGCCACATCTCCCCGACGTCCCCGCCCACATCCTCGACGCAGCGCCGCTCGCCGCTCGCCGTTTCGGCACACGCCCAACATCCATGGCGTATCTGCACCTGCCCCGCATCCATTCGCACCTGCGCCACGCCATGCCACCGCTCTGAAATGGTGCAGCTGCTTGCTCCCGCCCCTGCTCCGACCCTCCCCCACTCCCCCCACATCAGCCTGCCCCTTCCCGCCCCAGCGCGCGCAGGGGCATGCACGCGGCAGCACGAGTAGGGCCAGATGTTCCCCGCGTGCAGGGAGACGCAACCTTCGCCTGAAGACTTGAGCGATGTTTCCACAGGCTTGTGGAGCAGCGGCGCGAGCGCGGGTGTAGCGCGATGTCTGGGATCGAGTCGGAGGACGCGTTCAGTACGCTTTATCTGCTCATCACCATCCATTCAGCCTCTTCAGCCGGCCACCCGTCGAGAAACGACCCATCGGAGGCTACCACTTGCGCCTCCAACCTCATAGGTTCGATTTCAATAGCTACATATCAGTACATTCAGCTCGCTCATACAGTCACGTCCACAGGTAGTTGCCGAACCATTATCCACGACTCGTCGATTGGGAGAGATCACGAGCCCAGGTTCTCGCCCTTTCCATTCAATTTTGGGGTCTGATGGATGGCACCGCGGGTCACTCGGCCACGCTTTCTTTGTCTTCGGTCGGACCAAGAAATTCGCTGTGGTTCAATCTTATGAGTTGCATTTCGAGCCTGTTGTAGTCCGTGCTGTATCGACACTATTTACGCCGAATGAAAAAGTTACTGGGAAGTGTACGTCGCTGGCTTTCCGGGATTCAATACGGGGTATTGTGAAACACTCTGGCAGTGGAATTATCGTCAAATGAGCCAACAGACGAAATGGAAAGGGATAAGACCCGGTGGCACTGGTTGCGCATCCTCTATTTACGAATTGCGCGCTCCGAGATTTGCATCAAGGCAACCGTTCGATTCGGGGTTGGGTCAGTGGCGGGAACCAGATCATTTTTTTGGCGTGGGTTTTGTCTACAGAACGGCTTCGATGTCTCCGCATAACAAATGTCTTCCGTGTGTTGGTTCTCGATATCCGATGGTAGTTGTACTGAATCAAGCTTTGCACCACACCTGTGAGTTGAGATAGACCTCGAAGTGCAGAAAGTTTCTATCAACGGCCCCTGGGGTGCGTTTAAAATCGGTGTTCAACTCCGCTCGGTGGCTTCAGCGTAATCTTGCTCGTACGTTGTTGGACAGAAAACTCATTGGTGTTGAACTACTACGGCCTCGACGCCGCGTCCGATTCACGAAAAAGTGATTTTATTCGAGACATTTGTCGTAAACATTTTGGTTCAAATGGCGGAGTATTGCCTCACGATAAATGCGTGTTGTTCCAGAGAGATCGCAGAACAAAATCGGCAGGATCAGGACTGGCCGTCGTGGACAAGGCTTCATTAGAAGGAATTTCCCTGCCGACGAGCTCAGTGAAAAAAAGTGTATGTCAACGGCGGAAACTCACAGGTCCGATCGATGCCGGGAACGTTAACCAGGTAGAACCCATTGGAAGGTAGTCCGGTGGTTGTGTCGACGAAGACGCCCACTGTACCCGCAGGATGATCCAGCCATGTCCAGAAAGCTGCCCAAATCCTCTTTCATTCCACACAAATACTCTAGTATTACGACCACTAGTTCACGGGGTGTCAACCGTCACCACAAAAGTTCACTGGATTGAAAGTTCACAGCTCGGCAATAGTTGCAGAAATTCCGCCAGTTGCGTCCGAAACCGCCATTAAACACCTTCCATTTTGGGACGATCACAGCCACCCTGCCGACGGCTCACTCGGCGGAGTTTTAAAACAAAGCCCAGAAACATCAAGTCCACAAACGAGCTGTATTACGCATGTAAGTACAAAACAACTTGTATTATTACATTTCTATGAATTTTGGACGCAGGGGCGAAGTGCACGTACGGCGAGCGCTTTGTCGCGTGCTTCCTGCAACAGCGTCGGCAATGGGGGCAGCGATGTCAGCGGGGCGAGACGCGCGGCTGCTTCCTGCTGTCGGGCGAGACACTGTGGCAGCTCGTGCTGGCGGCGGCGCGACGCACACACAGGTGATGAACATTGCGGGCCCCCGACGAGTGGGGTGCGAAGAAGCTGTACTCCCAGGACGAGGCTGCCAACACGCACACTATAAGCAAAGCACCGACACATGGAGACAGAAACACGCACATTCATAAAACCCGACGTTGTTGTCCGTCCCGGGCGGACACAAGTCCCGACGCCTCCCACATCGGCAGCCCCATGGAGCCCGACGGGTCGAACCCAGTCCGTGGGGATGTAGCCGGGATCATCCCGTCGCTGGGACACCCGCCCACACCGGCGCGCGGTGTGCCTTCGTTCAGCCGGTCCGCGTCCCCGTAGAAGCGCACCTCGTACGCGACGGCGAGCCGCGGCAGCTCCCACGGGTTCTGGTTGTCGAGCCATGAGTCGGGGGCCTGCACACACATCAGAAAAGCGGGGATATTACTAGAGGGGGGGCACACACCTCAAGCTGTCGTCCGCGGGCGAGATCAGCTGCTGGAAGATCCCGTACTTGTACCGCAGCCCGTACCCCCACACGGGGAGCTCCTGGCTCGCGCTCGAGTTGAAGTAGCACGCGGCAAGGCCGCCATTCCCCAGTGCTGTGTCGCGCTCCTGGTCAAGTATGTCTTCCATGCTGAAGCCGAGGCTCTTCATGTGCTCCGCGTACTTGTCCTTCAGCCCGAGGTTGAGGAGCGCGTTGTCGAGGGTGGAACCCATGAGGAACTCGAGCGAAAGGTAGTAGCACGCTTGGGCGCCTTGCAGGTGTACTGCAGAGCGGTCTCATTCCAGTTGACGAGGTTGTCGCGGACGGAGAGGGCGGTGGCTTGGTATGCGCCGAGGTTGTCTGGAGGTACGTGTAAGTATCAAGGAGGGTCGGTGGCAAGTGCCTTTGTGGAGATCAAGCTTAGAAAAAGACTAGGGAAACTCGTCCCACCACCGCTACAACTGCTCTGCAGGGAGAGCAGCACAGCGAACGGGGTTGTGGAGCAAGCACAACCGACTCATCCCAGACCACATACTCACCGAGGTTGTAAGGCTGCCTGGCCAGCGAGGTCTGCACATGATTGACAAAAGACTTGGTAATTGACGAGACGTCTGCCCAAGCCAATGAGCAGAGGAAGAAGGAGGAGGACACTTGTTTGGCATGTGGCTCACCACGGCTTCACGTTCAAGCTCCGCCCAGTGAGCCGCCGGCAGGGTGGCTGTGGTCTTCCCAGAATGGAAGGTGCTTAATGGCGGTTCGGACAGAGTGAATTCTGCCTCCGCTCCACTTCCTTTCTGGGAAAAACACTGCCACCATGTTTTTCGGCAGCACGGCAGGTTTTGATGTGCCGTGTCTGTGCTGCTCGCCCGTGAAGACAGTTTATTAGTTGTGGGCACGCCCATTAAAAGGAGACCGCCAATGAAAGAGGAATGATTGGTCTCTCTGCCCCCAATTTTGCACTATTTCTCCAAAGCATCCCCGCCTGGCGCAAGTTCGGTGTCAAATCAGAGAGGGAAGAGTAATAGAGCCTAGAATGGTGGCTCGGGCGTTGGTGGTTGAGTCAAAATGCGGCACAAAAACAAGATTGAATTCAAATCCACAAGAGATACATAGCTAGGAGCGCAGGGGAGCATATGGCACAAATCGTCATTGATGGTAATCTCGTGGACACTGCAGAAGGAACTCGGCTGCGCGCGACAGGTCTTGCAGCGGTGATGCTTGCACTGCGCATTGCCAGGGCGGGGGCAGGAGGAGCACTTGGCGCTTGGTGTTCTGGCAGGACACGGATGGTTGGAACAGGGCTGGGCAGCAGGGCAAATATTGTTCTGGGTGGGAGGAGGTGCGTTGACCTGGGTGGCCGGAAGAGCGGCGGTGGTGCCCAAAACCCAGAATTTGAAGCGGTGGCCATGGGACTCATGATAGCACTAAATTGAACACTTTAGTACAAGGCGAGATGGAGGAAATGTGTGCAAACGTACGGCGGTGTACCACTTGCCACGGTTTTGGTCATGCTGGCACTGGCGGGGAGCGGGGAGGAAACACAGGCACTCGGGTTCTGGGCAGCAGACGCGCCACATGTCAATTTTCATCGTGTTGTGGTCGGTGAAAAGAGGCATCTTGATCTTCAGAGGGTTGAGGTATCACAAAGAGGGTGGGAGAGGAAGAGAGAGGGAGGACACTTGTTTGGCGCAAGCGTCACCACGGCTGTTCACCGGTTCCAGTTTCAAGCTCCGCGAGGAAGCCGTCGGCAGATGGCAGTGCTCGTCCCGTTATGGTAAAGGGGCGGAGGCGGAATTTATCGAGTGCTCGGCAATCTGCCAACAATTGCCATAAAAGGTAATCCGGCGAATGCTGGAGCGAAATTTTGCTATTTTCTAGGCCTATTTGGGCCAGGAAAACTCATTGTCACCATCACTGACCTTGATTAGCTCAGTTTACAGGCCTCTGTCAACCGTCACTTGAACTTCCGGTCGTAATACTAGTAGTACTACAGTACTCGCAGCCCTAGGTCTCGGCTTGATCGGCTCGAACCCCTTGATTGCCGACAAGCGTGACCCATCACGAGCCTTTAACCGGTTGTCTCACTCCACCATCTCGACTGGCATTCAGAAGGAGGACACTGGACAGGGTCTACAGCAACGATGACGCATCTGGCGCGTTTACTCTTTATTTGCCGCAGGAGCCATCAGCATTGATATGGACAACAGTATTGCACAGGGAAGCTACTCGGCTGTGGGACATACGCCATCGTGAAAGAGGCCACCCATCTCCGTACAGGCAAGATCTACGCTTGCAAGATAATCAACAAGAAACTTATCAAGGGAAAGGAGGATCTGGTGCGCTTTTTGTCCACCTGAGATCGCACAACGAGTCAAGGTGGTTGGCCTGACATTTTCTTGTGAAGGTACGAAATGAAATCGCAGTCTTGAAGCAAATTTCTGGCAGAAATCCCAATATTGCAATATTGCGCGACTATTTTGAGGTGCGTTTGTCAGGGCGTGAATGGAGATTCCCATAGCCAGCACAATTCCCCAGAATGCTCAGGGTTTGTTCAAGGAACCAGACCGGGAATTTGTGGCTTTTGCATTGAAAAAATTTAAATTATCCCCCAGACTGCAAACAACCTCTACCTGTGTTTCGACCTATACAGCGGTGGCGAACTTTTCGATCGGATCTGCTCCGGAAGCAGTTATTATGAGGCGTAAGTGGCGCCGGTTGAGTACGGATTCATGTATGCTCAACTCCCCTTCAGGGATGCTGCAGCCCTCATTCGAACAATTATGTCGGGTGTCCTTGTAATCCACAATGCGGGAATCGTGCACCAAGACCTCAAGCCCGAGAACCTCCTTTTTCGCACAAAGGCAAGCGATGCGGACATCATGATCACGGACTTCGGTCTCAGTCGCATCATGGACGAGTGCAAAGCCTGCATGCTGACCGACGTCTGTGGCACGCCGGGCTACATGGCGCCAGAGATTTTTCTAAGCAGTACGTGATGCTGTATTTGAGTTTTACGCAAATGTTAACGTGTCGCAGAGGGTCACGGCAAGCCTGTGGACATCTACGCAATGGGCGTCGTGACCTACTTTTTGCTTGTCGGCTATACGCCATTCAACCGCGCCACACCCAAGGAAGAGGACACGGCCCGAATTGCGGGTACTTACAGGTTTGAACCGAAAAAGTATTGGGGGAATATCTCCGAGGTGGCCTGCAGCTTTGTGCGAGCATGCCTCGCGATGGATCCACAACAGCGGCTGACTGCGGCGCAAGCACTCGATCATCCGGTATATAGCAAAACACTACAAATCTCTTTTTTAATCTGAAACCATCGACGGTTGTAGTGGCTTGCATCAAAAACCCCACACTTTGTGCGCAGTTCCACAAACATACATGAAGGGCCTACAGATTTACTGCCGCATGTAAGGCGGGCAGTTACCGAGAGAATGACATGTCCGTCTCAACAAGCTCCTCATCTACACTCTCAAAGTGATTATGATTTACTGATTGAATTTCATCCAGGGAAACCCACGAGGTTCAGTTTCGCCGAGATTAAACAATACCAGGAGGAGAGCTCACTGGAAATTCTTGAGGTATGACCCGTCTCATCTCGTTTTATTTCTTCTAGTCTCTCTGTCCATCCCAGATATTCACCAGGCACCTCATAGAACACTTCCATCACTCATCAACACAACCCCAAGACAGATGGGGAGCTTGCTGAGGGTGGCCCTGCTTCCAAGTCATGATTCACTGCAGCCTGCCTGAAGCTGCGCATCTGGTCTTTGGAGGCCTTCCTGGAATTGAGAATGAGATGTATTCAGTTTCCAATACTCTGTACTTTTATCCATGACAGTTGGCTGGCTCATAATGCACACCATTGGTGGACACCCAAACCTTATGCATTATACTTATGTATTATAAGGCCTTATAATGCATAAGGTTTTGGTGTTCAGGCCTAGGTTTACTGTACTATTATGACCAGAGATTCAGGTGATGGGTGATGGAGGGTTGTGAACTGAACATTTTTGACCTAGGTGACGGTGACAGGGCCATATTTTGGTACAAAATAGGCCAAAAGCATCAAAAAATTCTGTGCACCAACTGCTGGCCAAGAGACCAAGAGTTCAATGTTCCATGTTGCAAGGAGTTATCTGCAAAGGAAATATTGACATCGTACTTGAGTGAGCGCACGCGCGTGCGCCACGGAAGCGGGATTTCCGAATTAGAAAAGAGGATTGCAAGCGGCGAAAGATGTCTGCAGCTCCCCCAAAGACGCCTTTTCCATTCAATTTTGGATGACACCGCGGATCACTCGGCCACGATTTCTTTGTCTTCGGTCGGACCAGAGTTGCATTTCGAGCCTATTATAATCCGTGCTGTATTGACACCATTTACGCCGGATGAAAAAGCTACTAGGAAGTGTGCGTCGCTCGCTTTCCGGGATTCAATACGGGGCATTGTGAAACACTCTGGCAGTAGAATTATTGTCAAATGAGCCAGCAGACGAACTGGAGAGGGATAAGACCCGGTAGCACTGGTACGCATCCTCTACGCATTGCGCGCTCCGAGAGTTGCATCAAGGCAACTGTTCGATTCGGGGTTGGGTCAGAGCGGCGGGACCCAGATCATTTTTTTTGGCGTGGATTTTGTCTACAGAGTGAACGAACGGTTTCGATGTCTCCGCATAACAAATGTCTTCCGTGAGTTGGTTCTCGGTATCCGATGGTTGTACTGAGTCGAACTTCGCACCACACCTGTGAGTTTGAGATAGACCTCGAAGTTCAGAAAGTTTCTATCAATGGCCCTGGTGTGTGTTTAAAATCGGTGTTAAACTCCGCTCGGTGTCTTCAGCGTAATCTTGCTCGTACGTTGTGGGACAGAAAACTCATTAGTGTTGAGCTACTACGGCCGTCGGCCTCTAAGGCCGCGTCCAATTCACGAAAAAGTGATTTTATTAATATTCGAGACATTTGTCGTAACATTTTGGTTCAAATGGCGGAGTGTTGCCTCACGACAAATGCGTGTTGTTCCAGAGAGATCGCAGAACAAATCGGCAGGACCAGGACTGGCCGTCGTGGACAAGGCTTCATTTAGAAGGAATTTCACTGCCGACGAGCTCAGTAAATGTCAAGCAGTGTATGTCAACGGCGGAAACTCACAGGTCCGATCCATGCCGGGAACCAGGTAGAACCCATTGGAAGGTAGTCCGGTGGTTTTGTCGACGAAGACGCCCACTGTACCCGCAGGATGATCCAGCCATGTCCATGGCGCGACGCCGCTCGTGGTAGACAAAGTGAAACGTCAAATCAGCAGTCGAGCTAATTTGAATCTTGGGGTCCACAAGGGAAGCGTCTGCTAGCGAGACAGGTGTGAACTGAGGGAGGGTTCAGTTGACGTCGGTTCATGTTCGACATCGATAACGCACGTATTG
This sequence comes from Mycena olivaceomarginata, assembly GCA_029378375.1. Taxonomy (NCBI): domain Eukaryota; kingdom Fungi; phylum Basidiomycota; class Agaricomycetes; order Agaricales; family Mycenaceae; genus Mycena; species Mycena olivaceomarginata. Next base: position 73,114 of record JARKIC010001768.1, on the reverse strand, counting down.
TTCGTTGGTGACAGGTTTATTGTCCACTTGGGCCGTAAGATTGAGCAGCATCCACACATCTGTGGCATTGTGGCCGGCGGGAAGTATGGAATCCAAGCCCACCGTTTGCAAAATCAACGAGTTGTTGAGCGTTGGGATGGTGAAATCGTAGGTGCTTGTGTTCAGCACTTTTCCACTCCAATCATACCAAGTGAGCTGTGCAGATCCTTCTACTGCTTCCCAGCGATCAGAAGTAACCACTACCTCGAACGTTTCATCATCGGGTGTCCAGAACGGATAGATCGTGACCGGCGAGAATGCAGTGGTGAGCCCATACTGCAAGACCTTCCACCGCCCCGAATACTCGATGGCGCTCCAACTGACACCCTGCCAGATGTCGTTGAGCTGCCACACCAGGGCTCCGAGGTTATTTTCTCCCTGGCCCGCGCCGCGCCTGTACCAAGCAATCTGGGAACTCATCCCCATCGACTGGAAGATTTGTGTGCTCCAGCACCATTGGGCGAAAGTTTGGTTGAAATCAGATGTTGAGGGCGTCGGGAGCCACAACTCCACACCCTGGGTCATTGGGCCTGACCTTGCGGGGCGTTGGGATTCGGGAAGCTGAAACCTAGAGCAGGAGGGTGGTTGGTCCCGGGAAGCGACGACCGTGGAGTTGAACGAGAAGTCTTCGGGAGATTCGAGGACTTCTTCCCAGCTGTAGAACGACGGCATTGAATGAAACCTGACGTGTTCTTGTCAGTGTCATGCTTCTCCCATGATTGGACTTGCTAACCCAAACTCATTGACGAAGCTGTAGGAGTTGAACGTTGGACACAAAGTTTGAAGGGGCAAAATATAAAACGCGCACCGAGACACAGGGAAGGTACTGTAATTGAATGCTTGGCTAGCATCATAGTTGTATCGTTCTACGGAATGCGAGGTTAATAATATTCACTCCCGCGGCAAAGTGTCTAGGCCTGCCAGTGTTCCCATATATTTCGCCAGGTGTCCCGTTGTTGAGTCGGATGATGTAGGGGTCCAGACTCAAAACGCCTCGCGTAGTGGAGCAGTCGGTGTATGGGACCTATAACAGACGTCAAAGAGCGCAATCATACGGGGATGTGGATTAACACCATACCGAATGGGTTTCCGATACGGCGATGTTGTACAAAAAATCTTGGAACAAGGCCACAAACTGGGGGATATGTCACAGTGAGCCGCCGAAGTAAAAATCTAGCATCGCTCTCACCTGATCCTGTATAAATCTTCAGACCAAGGATAGAATTAATCGACAAACTAAAAATTTAGCGCACCACGTAGACTTGTGTCCCACCGAACGTCGAATTAACGAATAACACAATTACCTCGATTTCATTTCCGGCCGCCCATTGAATGTTGCTAGGGTGCTTATTGATGCGGCGGATGTTTTGGCGCACCTCGGGCTCGATGGACTCCAGGAGGAAGTCGTTGAGAGGGTAAAGGGCGTCAGAGAAGACGAACTCAGACCAGGCGAGGATTCCAAGCTCGTCGCACAGGGAGTATAGATTGTATCCTCCGGATTCTTCGGAGTCGGGCTGGTAGACGCCGCCACCCCAGATGCGCAGCTGAACGTTGTAAATTCGATGATTGAATTGAAATGGTGGATGAGTGATGCGTACCATGTTCTGCCCGCTGCGTACCGCGCTTTCGAGCACCCAGCGGACCTTCTCCTGCGTAATCCGCGGGTAAAACACGTCGAGCGGAATGATGTTCGTCCCCAAGCTGTAAAACGCTTTCCCGTTGATCTCGAAATGCCACTGGTCGCCTGGAGTAATTCCACGAGCGTCTACCTCTTCCTGTAAGTACGGCAGTTGCGCAAGCTTGACTGTGCGAAAGCCCGTGCGCACAGTTAGTTGGACATTTTCGGCGGAGTCGGCGAGATCAAGAGTGATCGTGAGGTTATAAAGCTGCGGGGTACCGAGGTTGTGGGGATACCATCTCTGAGGGATCGAGTCGGGTATGTGCCAGAGAACGGTGACCCATGAGGGAGAATCGATCGTTTTTGGCAAACTATCAACGGGGAATGCTGGGGAGGTGAGGTTGAGTTCGGCAAAATCGAGCGAGATTGAAGGGGAAGAAAAGGCCGCGGCGGAGCGCAGGGCTAGAGTTACATTCACGACCCAGTCGGCCGTCTCGTTCGCAGGTACCGAGAAATTTTGCCCGACTTTGTAGATGTCCACAGAGGATTCCTCGACGAAGACAGGTTGTTGGGCGCGTGCTGTTGAATTTGTAGCATTGGCGCTTGAGAGAGATATGAGGTATGCGGGGCGGAAAATTCCACTCGGCAGGAAAGCTGGACCCTGGGTTCTATCAGACAGACGACCAATGAGATTCAATGCAAACGAGGTACCCAATCCCAACCAAAATCGGATGGTGTTTTCCGTATATACTGGCGATGCGCCGGTATCTCGAATTCGAACTATAGAAATGAGACCTGTGGTGGTTGAAATTTAAATGAAGAGCTTACAAAGGAATCAAGAAGATCTTCTGCAGCGTCTGGTCTTGAGCTGTAATTACACCTGCCCGAGTCAAATCGAGGTGCGCTTGGGATGGAATCGTCGCGGGGATGGCAATGGAGCCGTTCTGATTCAGCAGAGTCCAGTCCAGACCTGCAAGATCAAAAACCGCTCCGAAAATGCCCCTTGGGAGAGCAAAAAGAAGGAGCGCAAGCAGCATGGTCGAGAGAAATGGTACTGTGGCTACCTTCAAAGCGGTTTTATATTCACGTGGAGTCCAGACTCCAGCTGACTGACTGAGATGACGTTGACGGCAATCAAGGCCGCAGTTCGCCGCAGTCCGCAGTTCAACAGACGGCAGCCAAGCAGGCTCTATTCTCGCTCTACCCAAGTCCCAGTTTAAAATCCTAAATTTCGCATGGCTTGAGTAAAGGATGGTGAATTTTGAGAATATCCGAGATCTGCGGCTGTTTATGTTCAAATTCAAGTTCAACCAACGCCCCCGACGGTTCCCATGCGACATCAGCCAAACTCCGCTGGCGCAGATCAAACCCCGACGGTGAAGCCAATCGTGGACCAATCTGCTGAAGTGGAGCTTCACCGAGCAAACATCCAGTATTTCCAAAGCCTAAAACGGAAAATTGAAACCACAGCTAGTCTCATTTACTTGGCCCAAGAAAATGTACCCAGAAAGCTGATTGAAAAGCGTTGAAATTCGTAACAGATTTCACCCACAATTGTCCTTTCAGCATTGGTCGGACTTTGCCGTGATGAATTGATGTGATTTACCAATTACTGGGGTTTTTCATTCAAATCGACGGGGGGTGACGTGTGACCCTTTTTTCAAGTTTGAAATTCACTCCGCCAAATCGATTGTATTGGCAGGCCCGAAGATGTTCCTGATATCTCATGTTCCAGCCACAATATAAGAGCTACCAATATTGGAGAAATCAGGTGTAGTTGGTAGCTCTTATAAGGACGAAGAATATCTTATCCGAATCCTCGTTCCTAGATCACAACCCCATTGGGCGCAGATGCTTGGGTCCTCGCCCTCGAGTACATCCCCGGTATCACGGGAGCCGATGTTCTCGCTCAAGTTCTCGCTTCGGAGTTGATTCAATCGCACGCCATGCTCCACCAGATGGTAAGAGTAGATCTGATCTACACCCCGGCCTGCTTGTAGCACATGCATTCGACTGCAAGGGGGTGTTGACTGACAAGGAGACAAGTGAGAGCCTTGCGGTGTTTGGCATTTTCCACAAACTCGAGATAATAGAGCCTTTGCGCTGAGCCACCAGATCAACTGGTGGCTAATTTTTCTCGGCAACCCGTAAACCTCTGGGGCCACTACAGCCACCATTTATAGCCCTCAAATAGAGAGCAAAATGGTGGCTAGCACGGCTTGGAGGGCCTTGATGCGAATCCATGACAGCAGCCACCAGTTGAACTGGTGGCTCAGCGCAAAGCCTCTAATGGCATAGAACCACTATAATTTTCTTGGATGGCTTGTTCTCAAGCGGCTAGGTGCAATCTGATTCACCACATCTGCTTAAGATACGAGTAATAATAATAATAATCATTTGCGATCCCACGATTTATTTTTGTGTGCCGATCCACCAGGATGGGAGGAAGTGATTACCAAATTGCCGCCTTACCTCCCACCATCGAGTGCTCACACCCAACGTCGAAGACCAGTGCAAGCTCAGCCATAATGTCCTTCATCTTCATCCCTCTGGCTATGGCAGTCCCTTTCGACGACGGTGAGTTGAGAACGACCATGAGCCTGCGAAGGCATCCCAAGCCTGCGGATTCATCTCATAGTCCTTTAGTTATGCAAAGGGTATCCAAGTGCTTTTTGGGCACCGGGTCGTGTGCTCTGTTTTTGCCGTTGTGTGCGCAGACTGTCCTATCCACTCCGCCTCTCCTTTCGAGCTCAATATCCACCCAGCAACGGATACGTTTGTTACCCGCGTGAAATGGCTTGTGAACACGACCATCGCTGTCTTGAAAGGAAGTTTCGATATAATGCTTAATGTGGTTCGATACTTCTTCACAGGTCTTGTAAACTGGAACCGCGAGATACGATCCCGGTCGTCGCTGCTGGGCTCATGGAGATGGACGAACACGCCATAGTGAAGTTAGGTAAGCTTGTATACTGGGGATTATTGATACTGCAACCACAAGATGTAACTCCCCGAAAGTCAGAGAGAATCGGGAAGCCACGCTGGGAGTTTCCACTCTGGTCTACTTTGCCCCAGCCCTTCTCTGGCTGCCCGCGAAGATCCTTACCTCACTTGGATTTGGGGTCGCTGGTATCATACAAGGTTAGCGAATTGTAACCATATATTTTACATCCTCTTGACCACCAATGCAGGGTCCCCCGCCGCGGCGTACCAAAGCCATGTTTATGGCGGATTTGTCGGAAAAAAGCCAGTCAGCATGCAGCGGCTTGGTTCAGCATGTGACCTTGGAAGGGCATCGGAGTGCTTCGAAGCCGCGGCGAAGCGACTTCGAACCAGTTTCAAGCTGTTCGAAGGCTCAGTGTAAGTACTAAGCCGTTTCAAGCCGTTCCAAGGTACACATATATATTTTGGGGTCAGAAAAATATTTGAGGTCAATTCTCCGTGCCTCAGAGGAGTGATTTGTCTTATACATATATTGGGCTGGGTTGTATTTTTTCAACCACTCTTGTTCTGACAACTGTGGAGCCTGTGTGAAAAGGCTTCAGCAGAGCTCCACCTGGGCGCCGACCAAGGTACATAACTCTGTTCATGACCTCTGAATATTTCCCTCAACATGTGTGCACATGTGTTACCAAGATGTACCAAGATAACTCACTACGAGTCAATGATTACTGACTTGCTTACGTTCTGAAAATGACTAATATAATAACTCTACACGTAAAGAGTCCACCGTCGTGGAGAAGAAGGCTGTGTAACATATAATTTTTTTTTGTCACTTTTCGACTCATCTCAGAACACGTTCGAAGCATGGATATGGCTTGGGAGTGGTTGCGTGATTCTGGACTGTGCGTTGGAAGCCAGCTAAGGCATGTGACCATCCAACGGCTTTGAACGCGTTCAATGCCGTTTAAACCCGAAACAGATTTTTCCGACATTCACACCTGCTTCTTCCCTTATCTTCCCCCGGCGAGATCGGTTGCGTCACAAACCGCTTGCAATTTTTAAAATTCATTTCGATGAGTTGAACAGAATCTCAGGTACGGGCAGCGATCTTGAAGGCGAAAGTCAAATAATCAATTGGTGAACCCCGGGCCAACAATGGGCAGAGCATGCTCTCTGTCTGGCCTAAGAGAAGGGACCAACTCTTTTGAGATGCCGAGGGTCAGGCCGAAACTCACGTAAAGCAACTGCTCCGGCGAAAAGGCGAAAAAGTGTCCAGTTTGAGCTCCCCTATTCTAGGATCATATCAGGTACCGCTAACACCAATGTTGCTTCCAATGGTGATGCTCGTCTACCCCAGATACATAAAGTGCTCGAAACATCCCATGAGCGACAACAAGCGGCTGTCCAGCTGGGTACCCGGCCACACTGGTGATTGTAGTAGCCTTTCCAAGGATCTGTGTCTTTTGCTAATACATTCCATATCTATAATAGGCAGTTTCATGCTCCTGTTCCGCCAACCGGTCACAGGACTGCAGATTCAAGACCCCATCACGGAGGGGTGGAAGTGGGTAAAGCCACAGGACACCACATTGACGGTCAACACATGGCTGCAGCTGCTCATGGGCGGCTACGTGCGGAGCACAATCCACCGTGTTGTGCCGCCACCGACGGATTAGCAGCACGTCGATAGGCTTGGGCTGTTGTATTTCTTGCGGTGCATTTGCACTTCAACGGGTAATTTTGTGGGCTGACCCTGCGCTGCTGATAGCCCGCACAACGACGTGGAGCTGGCGACGATTCTGGACTCACCTGTCCTCCATCGCGAGGGGTACACTAAGAACCTCTTTGAGGCAAGCAGGAATCCTATGCCCACTATGGAAGGTATGCACATCAGCTACCGTATCTATTTCTCGCCTGCTCACTGATCACCGACCTCTATTAGAGTGGACGTTCGCCAAGCAAAAATGGCAACGCACCGGCTATCTCGGACCCTAGCGCACCTTCAAGGAGGTGTTGCCGGGGTTTCCGGAGAAGGTTTACACTTGAACTAGATCGCATACCACCTGCTCTTTTTCTCCTAGGTACTTATAATAAACACTTTTGGCTCAGAGGTAAGCGCTCAGATTTAGGATTATAGTTTGACTGATCATATATGCTGCAGTGTGATTCTCCACTGCACCTGTATTTATCATTGTACCCCCCATATTGCAATTCTAGCACCAATGTGTTATTGGTCGGTTTTCAGCGTACAGAACTCAAAATTGAACCAGTGATACAGCCGCCAAAAAAGCTACTTATCTCGACCCTGACCCTGAGAAAGGAAATCTGCGCTGGTTAAGGCTATGGACAGTGTCATCCCTTTAGATTCCAGACGTGTCAGCCACAATCAGGAACTTTGATAGATCAGCAAGAGGTGAGCGGCAATCAAATTTCAGACACTAACCTACTTTTGGACCAAAATCGTTTACACTGAGTTCCTGTCTGACCTTACCACAAAATGAATGATACCAAGTTCAAGCCTAAAAGGATACACATCTTATGAGGCCAAACATCACTTATTGTCGGTAAATTTCGAGCCGCCAGCGGACTGCCGATCTCAAACCAAAAATCGCGATCAATTTCTGACCAGATTTGGCAGGCAATCAAAAACACGATTCTGCCTTCCAGGCAATTCCCTGCTCAAAATTGACTCTATAGGTTGATAGATAGTACCCGAAAATGAGGGGGGGTTGGGGGGGTCCCAGGCCAAAATATTTAAAATTGAGGGCCGCTAGAGAGATGCCGGAAACTCGTGAGAAAATAATCTTTCACCCTTGCGATCACCCTTCTGGGGTATATGAGACCTTCGGATGGACAAAATCTGGCTCAGATAGGCCTAAATTTACATAAAAGAGGTTGGTGTATTTTATAAGATTTTCGCTCACCTCTTGTAGATCAGCCTGGATACTCTACGGGCCGCCGCGGAGGTGCGGCCGGCACATCGTAATGTTTGACGGACAGTTCCGCCAGTGTTGGCACCTGTCGGCATCACCGACATGCTGATTTTGCTACCGGTTTTGAGCACCTGTCTTTTACGCGTAAACGGCCGGTTACGGGGACCCGTATACAGGTTCAACCGTACCGTTGCCGTACCGTTTGAGACTGAAGCGACTTCGCTGACGGTACGGGGGCGTAACCGTTTTTTAAGGCCCGTCGTCCCGTAATTTTACGGGACGGTTGGATGCCCTACTAAGTATTTCGAAAAGATGTTAGCTGATCACGACATGGAGAACATAAAACTTAGGTCCGGACCTCTCCTGTCGGCATAACCCTCGACTCTTCCATGTTGCAGAGATGGTCAGCAAACCATTTCGCCCCGCTCTTGAGATCCGTGATGCGGGGGGTAACTCGCAACTCGGCCCGACCTGTCATTCACCGTTAGCCTTCTCACACGATTCCAGACCAATCCCGGCATCGAGCACTGACGCGCGCTTATCACGTTCTTGGCTAAATCCGGTACACGCTCGACTACGCACTGATCTACTCGCATGACGTTCTCCTTCCACTCGGTTACACCGACGCCAACTGAACATTGTTACATGTGGTATGTATTGAGATGCATCAGCAGCTCATTGCGAGGTAAGTATGGTAGATCATCAAGGGAAGAATGTAAAGAATCAGCAGCATTAGGGCCCTAGAGTCGTAAACAAAACAAAAAAGTACAAATGAAATCGGAGGTCATGAAATCCTCATGAGTTTTCGGTGGTTGGTTATTGCATATATTTTGCGCTTTTTCAGCGAATCGGCAATGATTGGAAATTTGGTTTGACCAGCCTGAACCCAGGCGAGAAATTTTGGGATTGGCCACGGATGAACTGCAATTCTTCGATGGTTATAAAATTACAACAAGAAATGGTTACATGAGATATCCTTGCTCGCTTCGGTGGCTAAGACCTAGAAAACACTCCCGGTCCTCTATATTCCAAGTACCCCACACCCCGCGAATTCCCTGAACACGAATTATTAGCTCATTTTTTCGGACGCTGGGACTGCCGGGGGAAAAGAAACGGGAATGCGTACCAGTTCTCACAACTGTCGGGACCCTCGAAATGCAACCCGCGGAAATCCGGCGGGGGTGGTGGAGCACATGTCGCGCCAGTCGTCGCCGCCCTGGAGATTCCACAGGCGGGATTCGATGAGCTGAAAAAAAGTATTCATTCTTAATCTTGGCACGGAAGATGAAAATAAGGTGACGCACTCTTCTCCCAGATCCAGGGCCGGTGCATCCCTGTGATTCGAATGAGCGCCGGCGTAGATGAGCGGAAGTATTGGCCCGACTCACCTTATCCGCGAAACCGTCGAAATGAGTTACACAGCTCGGGTCCGGGACCATCCAGTGTCCAATGACTCCGCTGCAACCCTGAAACCAGATGTCAGCACACAACGACGAGTATCCAGGAATATATGGCACTCTATCTTCGCACTGCGCAGGGTTGAGGATCTTCACACCATTTATTTCGATGGCTGTCTCCTTGCATGCCTGAACCGGATCATATTGCCGTGGGACGTTGGCCACCCGCGCGGTATACTGACGCGTACTGTAGGCTGTAGCGCAGGCAATGTTGATCTGCCCTGAGGTCCTCCCAGTAGAACTTGGCTCGAATGCGGTCCTGTTCCTCTTTCTTTGCGTCTCGCTTCTCCGCGCTTCTCTTCCTTCCAATCCTCTCTGTCACGCACCAGCTGCTCCCGCATCGCAATCAGCTCCATGCGTTCCGCCTCCCAACCGATGCGAATCGTGTCGTGCTGCTCGACCTCAATGGCCCACGCCTGCCGGATTTTTTGGTGGCCCTGGATCTCCTTGTCCCATTGGCGGCGCAGTCGATCGCGGACCGCCGGGTCGAGTGGATCCTCGGTCATCCACTCCCGGGCCGCGCACACACAGAGAATAAGGAATATCAGCGCCAGGAACTTGAGCTTGAGTATCGCAACGCTCCGAGCCCACGTCTTCTGGTTGGCGCTGCTGGCAGAATCAATTTGTGGGAGAAGCGGTGTCCGGTCGTTGGAATCGCTGAAGGTGAAGCATACGAATGAGATACGATCTCGCAAAGTGGCAAGGACTGACGCGAAAGCGGTGGGGCGAGTGAGGCGAGGATTATTAGCGCCCACCGGAGAGTCATGGGCACGGGCGCTGTAAGTCCATAGGGTCGCGTTCGCGTCGTACGCAGGTGGGGGCTCTGTCCGGTGATCAAGACCCAGGAGGGTAATGTCGAACTGGTTTAACCTACGTCGAAGGGACTCTCCTGGATGAGCGGCCGTTGGGATTGGGATGCATGGTGGCAGGAGGCAAGAGGCGCGCGTGATGTAAAGGAAGACAGACCTAAAATAGGAAACAAGCTGTAATTATCAATTTAATTAAACCGTTCTTCATGATTTTGTCGACGGCAGGCTCGTTTCAGCCTCTCTAGTCTACCTAGTCTCTTGCACTGACTTCCCACTCACACCAAATTTCAATGCCCATGGAAACTCAAATAGATTTCCGACGAATCTATTTGCATATCAGTGCCACTGAGATCGTGGAACTAAGGCACATAGATTCTCAAAGAGAAATAGTAAGAATCTGCATGAGCATCAGCTGTATTGAAACAAAGGACTCCAGTGGCATTGAAACACTCTTTGAAAGTCATAAAATCAGTACACATTTCAGCCGCGCTGAAATCCTGAGGGATTTTGCCATTGGAGGAAGTCAGCCAATGGCAAAAATGGCTCAGAATTTCAGCGCTGCTGGAATGCGCACTGAATTTAGAAGATTCAAAGACCCTTTCAGTGCAATCAAAATGCTTTGTTTCTTTATAGCTGATTCTGGTATTGAATTTTACACTTTCTATTTGAGTTTCCATGCAGCTTGGTTTCACAATCTCAGTAGGACTGATTTTCACATAGATTCTTAGGAAATCTATTCAAGTTTCCATGTGCATCGAAATTTGCCTTTGTTTGGTGTGACTCGCAACCTCGTTCTGAAGTCTGTTAGTTACCGCGCCTTGATTACCGTTACCCGCCCTTATTATGTAAGTTTCCATTTTGGGAACTCACGTGTTTGTGTCCTGGACGCGTCGTATTGCGTTTTTGACGCGTTTTTCAAAGGTTTCTGTCTTGGGAGCAGTGTTAATTGTTGTTTTGTGTTCTATAATACACCATCATAGAAAAAGGACACCATGGGAGGGTGTCAACACCCAATTGTGCACCTGGAGCTGCTTTTGATGCCAACTCATGCACAACTGACCAGGCAGCAATCACAAATACTATTCAGACAACTCTTGAACCTATTATAGACCTGAGAATGTGTTTCTAAGAAATTTGCCGTGCCTTGATGTCTGAAAACGCGTCCTTCCAAGTCTCGCGCAGTTTCGATTAGATCCGAAAACGGAAAGCTTACATAATAAGGGCGGGGTAACGGTTATCAGGGCGCGGTAACTAACAGATAGTCTACCGGGCATGAAATCTGAAGATAGTCGTTCAGAACTAGAGAGTTCGACAGTGCTGATGGATTACATGTTGGCGTTTCTCCATAAGGCTCAACTGCTTTCGTTCTCTCCTTCGGAGTCCTGCCGTAATCTCCCTATTTATAAAATTAAGCCTGTCCGTCTGTCCGAAGCTTTTTGAACTCCGCCATCAGCTGTCCGGCATTTTCCGACCTTGCTTCCAATTCCAACGGAAAATAAGATTCAACTGAAGTGATGGGGTGCGAAGCACCCCCACCGCGCTCTTGTCTCTTATAAAACAGACACCATAACTGGAACCTTGTACCTCGGTTGTTCTCCTGCCGTCCGTTTACGCAATCCACGACTTCCGGTGCCTTTCCCTGCCTAAACCCGCACTAGATTCACTGCTCTATTTCCAGGCTAACATCGGTCTCATCAATACCATCCCTCAATATCGTCTCTCAACCATTTTGTGTGCGAATGTAGTGCCCGCTTTCTAACCCTTGATACTGTACAGTACAGCACATTATATATTCTCGATGTCTTATGCCAACTGAATACATACATCCTGCTCTTCATATCGAAATACTCCGGTGAAAATGTCTTGAATTTTCTTCCCTTCCCCTATCTAAAGTTTGTGGTTCCCCACATGATGACATCTCGTTGTTCTGAAATCATCAGCAAATGAAACAGGCATGGGAGGGTCTCAACCCGACCCAACCCGACCTGACCGACCCGCTTTTCGTGTTTTTCATATTTCGTACAGTGAGTAATCTGGTCGGACCCGACCCGACCGCCCCATGGCACCTACCTTTCTGACTGGATTCCACCGGCATCATGGTGCTTGCCGACCAGTGCCGATGAGCCGGTTGCTACCTCCGCGTATACCGTATAATTTCGTTCAATTCGGCGGTCACGCATCACGCACTCCCTGTGCCGCGACGAATTTTGGTCTTGGTCACGGGTCACGGCGCCCACTGCCGAATGCAAAATCCGTGACATCCGGGCCAAATCCTTCTTGAAGGTGTGAAAAAGGCACAATTTTCGAAAATTTCCTTCGCGAATGCCGAAATTTTGTCGGTTGTCACGCCAAATTCCGTTGGTTGCCGAAGTGCCGAATCGGTTTTTTTTTTGGTCACTGGTCACAACCCCTGCCGAATTGAACGAAATTCTACAGTATTACTGCGTAAAGCATGGTTGTAGTTTGCGGATATCAGCCGTAATCGGCGATCAATCCCGCGGTTCTTGGTGGCTCAGAAACAAGGGCAAAAAAAATCGCCAAGGGGAAAAACAAAATCGGGACCTTCTGAATAATGTGAAAATCATTTACCTTGAATGAGTTTACCGATAGTTTCTCGTGGGATAGATGTTCGCTCATCCATCGCCATGGCAGGCTTGATTTTCACGAGAACAGGCCGCATTCAAACTCGATGTTACATTGGACTTGTTCTATATATTTAGCTCTGGATCCCATGAAATAAGTGCATAAAGAACCACGGCCATAATCAACTTGCTTGAATGATCCAGAGTCTCCGGAGGATTCCAGAATGATACGGCACTCGGCAACCGCGGCCTTGAGTTAGCGCACGAAATAACCAACCACGATACCCGTTCTCAAAGCACATACATGGAGTAGAGTTAGGGACTTGAAGCCATTGCAATGGAAAAACATCAGGTTCTTCAACTATGGACGTCGATTTTTTTTAGTACAAGTATGATGCGCAGAGTACGGATTTGACATCGACTTTGCTCGTTCCGAGCGTGAATGGCGGCATTGCTATCGGCGAGATTTTGCATCCGTGGATGAGGGTGGCAGTTCTTCATGCACAGCTCCTCCAGTTCTTTCGGTGTCAATCTGGAAATAGAGAAAACACCCGAATACAGCTTTCTTCGATGATAATCACCGTGACTGTGACCGTTGTGACCTTGTACACCCTGCTCGTCGATGGAGAGCGGTGGAGGAACGACTCGCCCCCGCTGCGTAGCACCATCCTTGGCTCCTTCCTTGGCCGCGGATGAACTGCGATTCTTTGGTGGTTATGAAATTACAAAAAAAAATTGTTACATGAGATATCCTTGCTCGCTTCGGCGGCTAGGACCTAGGAACACTCCCGGTCCTCTATATTCCAAGTACCCCACACCCCGCGAATTCCCTGAACACGAAATATTAGCTCATTTTTTTTTTCGGAAGCTGGGACTGCCGGGGGAAAAGAAACGGGAATGCGTACCCAGTTCTCGCAACTGTCGGGACCCTCGAAATGCAACCCGCGGAAATCCGCGGGGGGTGGTGGAGCACATGTCGCGCCAGTCGTCGCCGCCCTGGAGATTCCACAGGCGGGATTCGATGAGCTGAAAAAAAGTATTCATTCTTAATCTTGGCACGGAAGATGAAAATAAGGTGACACACTCTTCTCCCAGATCCTGGGCCGGAGCATCCCTGTGATTCGAACGAGCGCCGGCCGTAGATGAGCGGAAGTATCCGACGACTCACCTTATCCGCGAAACCGTCGAAATGAGTTACACAGCTCGGGTCCGCGACCATCCAGTGTCCAATGACCCCGCTTGCAGCCCTAAAAAGAGATGTCAGCACACAATGACGAGTATCCAGGAATATATGGCACTCTATCTTCGCACTGCACAGGGTTGAGGATCTTCACACCATTTATTTCGATGGCTGTCTCCTTGCATGCCCTGAACCGGATCATATTGCCGTGGGACGTTGGCCACCCGCGCGGTATACTGACGCGTACTGTAGCGCAGGCAATGTTGATCCGCCCCCGAGGTCCTCCCAGTAGAACTTGGCTCGAACGCGGTCCTGTTCCTCTTTCTTGCGTCTCGCTTCCCCGCGCTTCTCGTCCTTCCAATCCTCTTTGGTCACGCAACCAGCTGCTTCCGCATCGCAATCAGCTCATTGCGTTCCGCCTCCCAACCGGCGCGAATTGTGTCGTGCTGCTCGACCTCAATGTCCCATGGCGGATCAGCTCCATGCGTTCAGCCTCCCAACCGACGCGAATCGTGTCGTGCTGCTCGACCTCCATGGCCCACGCCTGCCGGATTTTTTGGTGGCCCTGGATCTCCTTGTCCCATTGGCGGCGCAGTCGATCGCGGACCGCCGGGTCGAGTGGATCCTCGGTCATCCACTCCCGGGCCGCGCACACACAGAGAATAAGGAATATCAGCGCCAGGAACTTGAGCTTGAGTATCGCAACGCTCCGAGCCCACGTCTTCTGGCTGGCGCTGCTGGCAGAATCATTTTGTGGGAGAAGCGGCGTCCGGTCGTTGGGATCGCTGAAGGTAAAGCATACGAATGAGATACGATCTCGCAAAGTGGCAAGGACTGACGCGAAAGCGGTGGGGCGAGTGAGGCGAGGGATTATTAGCGCCCACCGGAGAGTCATGGGCGCGGGCGCTGTAAGTCCACAGGGTCGCGTTCGCGTCGTACGCAGGTGGGGCTCTGTCCGGTGATCAAGACCCAGGAGGGTAATGTCGAACTGGTTAACCTACCTTGAAGGGACTCTCCCGGATGAGCGGCCGTTGGGATTGGTATGCATGATGGCAGGAGGCAAGAGGCGCGCGTGATGTAAAGGAAGACAGACCTAAAATAGGAAACAAGCTGTAATTATTAATTTAATTAACCGTTCTTCAAGATTTTGTCGACGGTAGGCGCGTTTCAGCCTCTCTAGTCTACCGGGCGTGAAATCTGAAGATAGTCGTTCAGAACTAGAGAGTTCGACGGTGCTGATGGATTACATGTTGGCAGTTTCTCCATAAGGCTCAACTGCTTTTTCGCTCTCTCCTGCCGTAATCTCTTATAAAACAGACACTATAACTGGAACCTCGGTTGTTCTCCTGCCGTCCGTTTGCGCAATCCACGACTTCCGGCGCCTTTCCTGCCTAAACCCGTATACAGCGTATAAGTATCCATTGCGCCGTGTCAACTGCAGTCTCACGATCAGCTCTGGACATCTTTCAGGTCTGTGCGTGGTGGATTCTTACGCTTTTCTCTGAGCCCGCACTTTGTGTCTGTGCTGCCCAAGGGCCAAAGCTGGTTGCTCGTCTCTGATGTGCTTTCTCCTCCTTTTGCTTTCTCTCTGCTCTGCTGCTTGGGTTAACTTCCCTTCTGTCCTCAACTGTCTGTGCTTTTTCACACAGCCTTTTCATTTGCGATGGAACAGTGGCCTGCCCACAGTCCTTCGTTGACAGGACGCGCTGTTGCTGTTGACGGCGGAGCGATCCAGCCGTGAGGCCCGTAGTAGTCCTCCCGACAAACTCGTGGCATATACTAAAGGCGGCACTGCTATCATCGGATCCTATTCTTTCACCCACCTTGCCCTTCCTTGACATTAATCCTGGGCTTGATTTGATTTTCAACTCTTCTGTCTGCTGGGGTACTGGGCTTCAACTCAGATCCACTGCTCTATTTCTGGGCCAGCATCAGTCTCATCAATACCATCCCTCAATGTTGTCCAGATAATTAAATTCCGTTCAAAATCTGTGAATGTAGCGCCCGCTTTCTACTGTGCAGTACATTCTATATTCTCGCACATCCCTGATGTCTTATGCCAAACTGAATACATCCCGCTCTTCATACTATCGAAATACTCCGGTGGCAAATGTCTTGAATTTTTCTGTCCTTCCCCAGCCGGTCTTTTAGTATTTACGCCAACCACACAACCCCTGTTACCTACAAAATTCGCGGTTCCCACATCTCGCGTTCTGAATCATCAGCAAATGGGAACATCTGAGGCATGGGAGGGTCGGGTCCGGACCCTCCCATGCTTCGTGCTTTTCGCATTTGGTTGTAGTTTGTCGATATCAGCCGGAATCGGCGATCAATCCCGCGGTTCTCGGTAGCTCAGGAACGAGAAACAAAAAAGCCGCGAAGGGGAACACAAAATCGGGACCTTCTGAATAATGTGAAGATCAATTTGGATGAGTTTCACCTATAGTTTCTCATGGGATAGTTATTCGCTCGTCCATCGCGCGGCAGGCTTGATTTTCACGAGAACAGGCCGCATTCAAACTCGATGTTGCATTGATTAGCTCTGGAGTGTCCCCTGAAATAAGTATAAAGAACCACGGCCAGTGAATCAGCGGCCATTATCAACTTGCTTGAATGAACCAGAGTCTCCGGCACTCGGCAATGGCTCGGCAACTGCGGCTTGAGTTGAGCGCACGAAATAATCGACCAAGATACCCGTTCTCAAAGCACAGAGTCAGGGACTTCAAGCCATTGCAATGGAAAAACATCAGGTTCTTCAACTATGGACCTCGATTTTTTTTAGTACAAGTATGATGCGCAGAGTACGGATTTGACATCGACTTCTCTCGTTCTGAGCGTGAATGGCGGTGTTGCTATCGGCGAGATTTTGCATCCGCGGATGGCAGTCCCTGTTGTCATGTACAGCTCCTTCAGTTCACAACTTGGAATACTTAGAAAAAAGCGCCGGAACAGCTTTCTTCGATGATAATCATCGTGACTGTGACAGTTGTGACCTCGTACACCCTGCTCGTCGATGGAGAGCGGTGGAAACGATTCGCCCCCGCTGCGTAGCACCATCCTTGGCTCCTTCCTCGGCCGCGGCCGCCCCCCGCAACTCGTCCCAGTCCCACATTGACGTCCAGCACCACCTCCAACTGCAAATCCCCCGCGAGCTCAGCCCGTCGCCGCCCACCGCCTCCAACGCCCCCGCCTCCCCCGCCGTCCCGATGCACGCCAACAACAACAGCTACAACCGACGAAGGAACGGCCCGCCGCCCGTGTCGGGCCAGGGGCCAGCTGCCGTCGACGAGCCCCGCGCAGGGCGGCCTGAGTCTGGGGCACATGCTCCGCCGCCGCCGGAGCGCGGGGAATGTCACTGGGAATGGCGCGGTCCCGCCGACGCCCGTGCAGGCGCAGCCAGTCCTGCCGACACCACAGACACAGCACACTCGCGCGCCGCCACCGCGCCGATCCGCCTGCCCCTGCCCCCGCTGCAACCACCCGGGCCGCAGGAGGCACAGGCACGCACCGCATCCGCCTCGTTCCGCACCTCGACTCGCGGCGCTCCCTGCGCTTCGACCCATCGCGCGCGACCCTCAAGCCCGGCGAGCCCGCCCTCCGCATCGGCCGCTTCACCGACCGCAGTGGACTGGGGCTCGCCGCGGTCAACGCCCTCAGCACGAACAAGATTGCGTTCAAGAGCAAGGTTGTGAGTCGGGCGCACGCGGAGGTGTGGATCGAGGATGCGTCGGGTGGGGGAGGGGGAGGGGTGAGGTTTCTGATAAGGGACACGAAGAGCAGCAGCGGGACGTTCTTGAACCATGTCCGGCTGAGCCCTGCGAATGCGGAGAGGTGTGTGCTCCTCATTTTTGTTTTTGTGAGAGCGCGCGCTGACGGGTGTCTTTGCTTTTCTTTTCTTTCGTGATTTTGTGGCTATCGCTGCTACGTGGCTACTCCTCTTCCTACACCAGCCGCCCCCAACCCCCTCAAAGACGGCGACATCCTCCAGCTCGGCGTCGACTACCAGGGCGGCGCAGAGGACATCTACAAGTCCGTCAAGATCCGCATCGAGATCGGCCGCGAGTGGCAGAGCGCCGCGAATGCCTTCAAGTGCGTTTTTTTTCCCCGTCTTTTGGATCGTTTCTTTTTTCGGGCGTTTTTCCGACCTTTTTTTTTTTTTTTTGGTTTCCATTTTTCTTTCTTTTAGTCTCTGTTCTTTTTTTGGCTCTTTTTTTCGTGGCGAGCCGTTTTTGGGGGGTGTGTCGGCTGGGGTGTTTTTTTCTTTTTTCTTTTTCTTTGCTTTCCTTTGCTTTGCTTTGCGGCGGCTCTCGTGTCTCGCGTCTTGTCTACTCCCTATTTCCTATTCCGGACGCGTGGGCGAGTTCCGTCCGGCGTGGCTGGTGCGTGAGACCGGCTTGGATATGGGGTGCTATCGCTGAGCGCGTCTTGCCTATGCCTATTTTGGGACGCCTGGGCTTGCGCGAGCTCCGCCCCGTCTTGGCTCGCCTGGCGTGCCTCCGGGAACTGGGGCTGGGCTGGTCTGGCACCACAGGCACAGGCAGCAGCGAACCTGCGTGGATATTCTGTATTCTGTTTCCCGTGCCTTGTCCTGGCGCGCGGACTCTTTTTCTTTCTTTCTTTTTTTCACTTGGGCTCGGGTCTTGCTTTGCCTATTTTGGACGCCTGGTATCCCCCGCAGCGCGGGTTCCGTCCGGAACCAAGCCACCTCCGTGCGGGCGATATGGACGTGCGTTCTATTATTCATTCTGCGCGCGCCATGCAGCCTGTCTCGGGGAACGTCTGCGAGCCGCGATGTATACTACCGCGACGGGGACGAGCGGCGGTGCGCATACGGTCCCGGAGCTTGGCGTATCGTATCGCTATCGCTATCGGCGGCGGTGAGCGCACGGTCCAGCGCGCGCGCATGAATCCTGTCTCTGTCTCGGGGAACGTCTGCGAGCGGTGCCGATGCATATACCGCGACGGGATGCGCATACGGGTCTACACCCATCCCAGTCGATATCTGAGCTGCCAATTAGTGTCGATGCGGTGTGGAGGCGCTCACCGTCTTCGGGAAACGGACATTTCTGCGCAAGATGGACGGTTCCAATTTCATCCTCACAGGTGAAGCGGATGCACAGAGGTAGTCTGGAGTTTGTCGGGCGGTGGATCCACGGTTTTCTGGGCAACCGCAGCGGCGAGGGTAAGTTTTTTGCGTTGTACAAATTTCCCTCGGGGGTACCCGTAGAAGTCAAAAGGCCAATGTATATATGTATGACATATGTTCGCCGAGCAGCCCTGAGAGATCCGGCTTCCCGAGACCGCGATGCAAGATATCGTTGTGCTTGAACACAGAAGAGGATACCTCATTAGAAGTGCGCCAATGGGCCAGATATTTTGGGTAGGATACAAAAGGACGGCTGGAAGATTGCAGTGAGGTACAGGCCACAAGAGAAGGGAAGGAATCATTGGGTACGGGCACGCAAATATTTAAAGTACGGGCGGGTGAAGTATATATAGGATGTAGGATACGAGAGGAGAGATATCGGGATGAAAGAATATAAAGGAAACAGTAAAGAGAAATGTGCGCAACGGGCGTGAGGCGAGGAGAAAACAAAATCTCCGTCCCCGTGGTTCCAAAACCCGCTGCCTGCGCAGGAGGACCCTGCCGCTCCAGCTGGAAAGTGCCCGCCTGGTGGTGGAAATGTACTGCCGCCGGATGAGAATGGTCTGCGGGCGGAAAATGAGACAGCATCCGGCGGGGACGCCGATGGCGTTTCCGTGAATGTGTAGTGAAAGAATTGGCTCGGGTGGAGAAAAATAACGGCGATAAAGAAAAGTCGTAAAAATAATCGTCGCACGGCACAGCCACATCCCGGCGACGACGACCAGCTCCAGGACGACGAGGAGCAGCCAAGGGCACACCACAGTCACGCGCGCGGTGCATGGAGATATCGAGCTCGTGTTGATATCGTCCACAGGACGATAGAGGGAAATGGTAATGAAAATGCGAAGTGAAATACGGGCTCGGCCGTCCGTCGTACACAGCGCGCACGGACGAGGGTTAGAGAAACGAAAACCCCCGTAAGCGGAATGCATATTTCGCCTTTTCCTCCTCCGCCCTCTCGCAGTGGGATTAGAATTCTAGCGAGATCTACGAGCTGCACAAAACTCGAAGGGCAAGGGCAGAAAGCGCCGGCGGGAGGCCCGCAGCAGGTAGGGCGGGTCAAAGATAGATGGGTCGACGTCCGCGCATCCACAGGCAAGCGCGGGACCCCGACACACGACCTCCGCGTCCGCCCCGCAGAACGAAACCCCTCCCGCGCAGAGAAATGCTCGCTCCGCAGAGCCTCCCGCACCGAAACATGCAAGAGGAAACCCCTAAAATTCCGCATCGCCACAATCAAAAAAAAACAAGGAAAGAAAAGACTCGCCCACAAAACAGCTGCCCACCTCCACCGCAGTGTGTGGCCCTAGCGGGCGTGAGCAACGGAGCTGCTGAGAAAGGACCGATATCGGTGCAGTGGTGCTTGACCGCGCGTCGTAGTCCTCGTAGTACCGCGCTTGGGCTTCAGGCGCGCCTTCGTGCGCAGTGTCGCGATGCTCGTGCTGTGGTGCTGCGCTGGTCGCGGGAGGTGGTGACGGAGAAGGAGGTGGCGTTGGAGGTGCGGTCCTCCCGAAAGGAGCACGGCCTGCGGCGGGTTGGGGTCTATGAAGCGAGGATGTTAGCGTCGTGCTGGTATGTATATAAGACCGAAGGGGAGAGGGAAAGAACAAGACGGAGATGGGGTAGCGTGTGGCGCGCAAATGAGAAGGCGCGGGGTGACGGCACAAGCACCAAGGAGACGCAGTCAGCGATGGAGGGAAAGTACGGTGGGTGTGCGCAGAGGAACAGGGGGGAGAGGCAAGGAAGGATGGACGACGAGGGCCAGGATTACGAAGGGAAGCTCGAAGCGGGTGGTGGAGGGGGAAGGTGGCAAGAAGAAAGAGGAGTGAAGTCGCAGGCGCGAAGGATGCGATGGAGGAACGAAGGAGGTGTGGATCATGGTCTAGTAGAAAAGTGCGGGGGGCGTGCGTGAGGAAACGAGGCGAGGAAGAGTGGACGGTGGGAGGGTGTATGTATGGAGGGAGTAAATGAAGACCAGCGAAAATGGAGAAGAAAGCAAAAAGACGACCGAAAACACTCACCTCGTCAAGATCCATATACGTCCCCGCATGCCGTCGTACTCCGTTGACGTCCCGGTACGCGGAGAACTGTGCGCGTAAACGGGGCGCACTCGAGAGTTGCGTCGCGCACCGGAAATGGAGGAGGGTTGCCGTGTGCGCGAAGAAGCACGCCTCCTGCGATGCGTGTAGGGTGCGAGCGCGGGAAGAGGGAAGTCGAGCTGCCAGAGAGGGAGAAGACGGCGGCGGCGGGCGGCATGTTGGGAGGCACAGAGCCGCGCGTGCAGATCGTGCGCATCCATCCTCGCCAGGATACGCACGCTCGCTCAGTATGAAAGGAATGCCACCTTGCCTGCGTGAGTCGTGCGCGAGGGTGTGTCGATTGCGGAATGATACGAGACGGACGCCTATCAAGACGGGGTCTGCATGCGGTGCGCGCGGACGAGGGCATATCGGTGGGCGCTGGGGTGTATACGCCAGCCAGCGGTGCGAGGACGGGATAGCGGAGTATGCGCAGGTCGTGGTCCACGCCCGCACGGGGCACGCTCGCATGGAGCACCACGGGCTGTGGCGTGGGCGTAGGTGGCGTGGGCGCTCCAAATCTGAGCGAGGTGCTAGCGCGGAGATTCGAGCGGCATGGACCGAGAATAGATGGATTACGAGACGAGAAGATGCCACGGTGTAAGGCCATCGATGGTCCGTAAGTACGACGAGTGGACGTCCTCTGAATCAGTGGATGACTCGGAGTCGAGGAAGAGATGAGGATGCGTGTTCGCTCGGAACTAGGGCAGGCTGAGCTCGATATCAGCCTGCTTGAGCGACGGATTCCTTGGGACAGAGGGCGTGAATCCACGAGAAGAGAGAGAAGCCAATGCTGGCGCGCCTGGCCATGGACGGTGGCGTCGGAGATGAAGTTCATTGATGCCATTGAGTGACAGCCTGATTGGCTTAGCGGCCTCGATAGCGAGACTTCAGTTACGCTGCACCCGCGGACCAATTTTTTTAATTCCTCGCATTCCATTTCTTAGCGTCGTTTTTGCTCCTATTACTCCCGCACGGGGGTTTTGGGGCGCGAATTCAAGAACCCTGTCCGCGCGGAAGCACGGGTATGTGCACCCTGTCAGGATTGATTGAGATAGCTGTCGCCGCCACAGACCTGGAACTGAGCGTCGACCACACGTTGCAACGTCCTCTCCACCTTGCTTTCCACGACGTCCATGTCTGACCCCCCAAAGCAGCGAATGGCCAATTTCCTTCACAACGTCAAGAACAGAGCCCACAAATTCACTCAGAAACTCAGTCCGGCACCCTCTCTGCGACCATCTCGAAGCACGACACCAGTGCCGTCTAACAGGCACGGACCGGCACCCGGTGAAACCGCGAGTGCGTCCTTTTCGTTCGCGTTCCAGCCATTGCTCATTACTTCAACCCAGGCTTGCCATCTCAGCCTGAGAGTGAACCCAACCGCGATGATAACGGCAGAGAACCGTCCAAGGGAGGAAGTAATACAGCTAAGACTAGTGCGTCTTGTTATTCCACATACCTGCAGCTATTCACAATTCAACCCAGGGTACACCGGATACTGTGCAGTCCATGCCCGGTGAGCCATCTCGAGATATCTAACTCGTATTTGCTTCCCAACTCAGAATGATTCGCTATGCCAGGTGGAACTTATAACATCAGTGGTATTTATTATACATCAATCTAGGTCTAAGTCATGGCTCATTCATTTGTCATTAGCTTATGGTGGGAGTGGGGGCTCCGGGGGCCGGGGTGGGGAACGCGGTGGAGACGGTGGAAACGGTGAAGGACCCAAATTCGATATCCACGACAGCAATGTCACTCTCACACATCCCCATGCAACTGGTATGCTCTTCTATGGCTTGTAAAGATGTTGAAGCTGATGAAGCAATTCAAAGAATTGCAATTCATCAAGGAGAAGCTCGCCGGCCATGTTGCAGCACAGCATAAATTTACAGATCAGAGCAAGAGTCTTTGTGCATCTGGGACTCGTGTGCAAATCCAAGAAGACATCAGGCAGTGGCTATCACCAGATTCTTCCAGCCGCAAACATATCTTCTGGATCACAGGGATAGCAGGCAGCGGCAAATCGACGCTCTCTGCAACTATTGTGGACAATCTTCGCAAGAAGGGCACACCTATTGCAGCTCAGTTCTTTATCTCTCGTAACATCCCCGAAACAATTGATCCAGACAAAATTATTCCCACTATTGCACAGCAACTCTCCGAATACTCTCCAGCTGCCGCTCACATCATCCATGAGAAATTGAAGAAAGGCTTCCCTCCTTCCCAGAAAGAGCAAGTACAGGCACTTTTATTAGCTCCGATCCAGGAACTCTGCAGAACCTGTGGCATGGTCATCATTCTCATTGATGCACTGGATGAGCTCCGGGATGCCGCCAAGAACGTACTAGAGATCCTGTCAACAATTGCACCAAGGGACTGCAACCTTCCTGATAATGTCCGATTCCTCATTACTTCTCGACCAGAGCACTGGGCCGATATCTCCAGGTCCAAAACTCTCGAGCTCACAGTGTTTAAGCAGTGTTCCCTCATGACAGAATCATCTGTATATGAAGTTCACAACTTCATTGTTGCAAGGATGAAGGAATTTACACCGAGCAATTGGGATGATTGGCCAACTACAGAACAATTGGCAGAGTTATCTGCAAAAGCAAATGGCCTCTTTCACTATGCTGCAACAGCTCTTCAGTGGATCAAGCAGCAGATTGACGACCATAACAGGTCTTGTCGAGGTTGGGTTTTGGATAAATTGACTCAGGAGGGTGGTCTTAACCAGCTCGAGGATCTGTACAAGCTCGTTTTGACCTCCTTTGAGGACATAGACCATCCGGCACGGAATGTAAAACGGCGTGCAGATCGACTGGCCGGCTTTCAGCACGTTATTGGAACCATTCTTGTGCTTCACATGCCATTAACCACTCGCCAAATCATTGCTTTACTGGACGATATTCCAGTGGAACATTTGGATGTTGAATACTTCCTACAGCAGTTACGCAGTGTCTTGATTCCAGGCACAACTGCATCATTTGAGGAAGCAACACCACAAATGCACAAATCTTTCCGTGATTATATCATGGATGGGCATGCACCAGCAGAATTCCGTATCCTCACGGGCCATGCACACTTTGTAACAGCAAGAAGCTGTTTGGAGGTCATTGTTGAGGCAGGGAGGCAGTCTGATGTTGTTGTGAAGTATTCCATTCAACACTGGTATAAACACTTGCGAAAGGCGGTGGAAGGAAGCACAACATGGGAGGATGAGAGGATATGGAATCTGTTTGAACTTATGGTGGAGGAAGCAGTTTTTGATATTTGGGCGAAAGGATGGTTGTTGGATCTCTTTGTGGCTGTGGCTGCTGCAGGGTGGGGGCTATTGAAGGTGAGATCAGAATATGGGGAGAGAGGGAGAAGAGTGATGATTTTGCAGCAACATGCCAATAAAGACAAAATGCAAGGAATTTCAAACATATTAATAAAAGTAAAAGTGCGTGGTGGGCCAGCCATGAATGGTAATTGTGCTCCTAGTGTGCTAATCGAGATTCCATTGGTCCCTAGGAAGTGCATGCTTTTCTCCCATCACCCATGTTTGTCTTGCTCACTCTTTCTTGCCTTCTCGTCTCTAGGAAGTGCGTGCTTTTCCCCCATCACCCATGTTGTCTTGCTCACTTTTTCTCGCCTCCTCGTCTCTAGCTCGTGCATGCTTTCCCCCATGGCCCATGTTTGTCTTGCTCACTTTTTCTCGCCTTCTTGTCTCTAGAGAGTGCGTGCTTTTCCCCCATGGCCCATGTTTGTCTTGCTCACTTTTTCTCGCCTTCTCGTCTCTAGAGAGTGCGTGCTTTTCCCCCATCGCCCATGTTTGTCTTGCTCACTTTTTCTCGCCTTCTCGCCTCTAGACAGTGCGTGCTTTTCCCCCATGGCCCATGTTTGTCTTGCTCACTTTTTCTCGCCTTCTCGTCTCTAGGAAGTGCGTGCTTTTCCCCCATCACCCATGTTTGTCTTGCTCACTTTTTCTCGCCTTCTCGTCTCTAGGAAGTGCGTGCTTTTCCCCCATCACCCATGTTTGTCTTGCTCACTTTTTCTCGCCTTCTCGTCTCTAGGGAGTGCGTGCTTTTCCCCCATCACCCATGTTTGTCTTGCTCACTTTTTCTCTCGCCTTCTCGTCTCTAGGAAGTGCGTGCTTTCTCCCATCGCCCATGTTTGTCTTGCTCACTTTTCTCGCCTTCTCGTCTCTAGGAAGTGCGTGCTTTTCCCCCATCGCCTGCCCATGTTTGTCTTGCTCACTTTTTCTCGCCTTCTCGCCTCTAGTTCGTGCGTGCTTTTCCCCCATCGCCTATGTTTGTCTTGCTCACTTTTTCTCGCCTTCTCGTCTCTAGAAAGTGCGTGCTTTTTCCCCATCACCCATGTTTGTCTTGCTCACTTTTTCTCGCCTTCTCGTCTCTAGGAAGTGCGTGCTTTTCCCCCATCGCCTGCCTATGTTTGTCTTGCTCACTTTTTCTCGCCTTCTCGTCTCTAGGGAGTGCGTGCTTTCTCCCATCGCCCATGTTTGTCTTGCTCACTTTTTCTCGCCTTCTCGTCTCTAGTTCGTGCGTGCTTTTCCCCCATCACCCATGTTTGTCTTGCTCACTTTTTCTCGCCTTCTCGTCTCTAGTTCGTGTGTGCTTTTCCCCCATCGCCCATGTTTGTCTTGCTCACTTTTTCTCGCCTTCTCGTCTCTAGGCAGTGCGTGCTTTTCCCCCATCGCCTGCCCATGTTTGTCTTGCTCACTTTTTCTCGCCTTCTCGTCTCTAGTTCGTGCGTGCTTTTCCCCCATCGCCCATGTTTGTCTTGCTCACTTTTTCTCGGCTTCTCGCCTCTAGTTCGTGCGTGCTTTTCCCCCATCACCCATGTTTGTCTTGCTCACTTTTTCTCGCCTTCTCGTCTCTAAGGGAGTGCGTGCTTTTCCCCCATCACCCATGTTTGTCTTGCTCACTTTTTCTCGCCTTCTCGTCTCTAGGAAGTGCGTGCTTTCTCCCATCGCCCATGTTTGTCTTGCTCACTTTTTCTCGCCTTCTCGTCTCTAGGAAGTGCGTGCTTTTCCCCCATCGCCTGCCCATGTTTGTCTTGCTCACTTTTTTCTCGCCTTCTCGCCTCTAGTTCGTGCGTGCTTTTCCCCCATCGCCTATGTTTGTCTTGCTCACTTTTTCTCGCCTTCTCGTCTCTAGAAAGTGCGTGCTTTTTCCCCATCACCCATGTTTGTCTTGCTCACTTTTTCTCGCCTTCTCGTCTCTAGGAAGTGCGTGCTTTTCCCCCATCGCCTGCCTATGTTTGTCTTGCTCACTTTTTCTCGCCTTCTCGTCTCTAGGGAGTGCGTGCTTTCTCCCATCGCCCATGTTTGTCTTGCTCACTTTTTCTCGCCTTCTCGTCTCTAGTTCGTGCGTGCTTTTCCCCCATCACCCATGTTTGTCTTGCTCACTTTTCTCGCCTTCTCGTCTCTAGTTCGTGTGTGCTTTTCCCCCATCGCCCATGTTGTCTTGCTCACTTTTTCTCGCCTTCTCGTCTCTAGGCAGTGCGTGCTTTTCCCCCATCGCCCATGTTTGTCTTGCTCACTTTTTCTCGCCTTCTCGTCTCTAGGCAGTGCGTGCTTTTTTCCCCATCGCCCATGTTTGTCTTGCTCACTTTTTCTCGCCTTCTCGTCTCTAGGAAGTGCGTGCTTTCTCCCATCGCCCATGTTTGTCTTGCTCACTTTTTCTCGCCTTCTCGTCTCTAGGGAGTGCGTGCTTTCCCCCATCGCCCATGTTTGTCTTGCTCACTTTTTCTCGCCTTCTCGTCTCTAGGGAGTGCGTGCTTTTCCCCCATCACCCATGTTTGTCTTGCTCACTTTTTTCTCGCCTTCTCGTCTCTAGGGAGTGCGTGCTTTTCCCCCATCGCCCATGTTTGTCTTGCTCACTTTTTCTCGCCTTCTCGTCTCTAGGGAGTGCGTGCTTTTCCCCCATCGCCCATGTTTGTCTTGCTCACTTTTTCTCGGCTTCTCGCCTCTAGTTCGTGCGTGCTTTTCCCCCATCACCCATGTTTGTCTTGCTCACTTTTTCTCGCCTTCTCGTCTCTAGGGAGTGTGTGCTTTTCCCCCCATCGCCCATGTTTGTCTTGCTCACTTTTTCTCGCCTTCTCGTCTCTAGGAAGTGCGTGCTTTCTCCCATCGCCCATGTTTGTCTTGCTCACTTTTTCTCGCCTTCTCGTCTCTAGGAAGTGCGTGCTTTTCCCCCATCGCCTGCCTATGTTTGTCTTGCTCACTTTTTCTCGCCTTCTCGCCTCTAGTTCGTGCGTGCTTTTCCCCCATCGCCCATGTTTGTCTTGCTCACTTTTTCTCGCCTTCTCGTCTCTAGGAAGTGCGTGCTTTTTCCCCATCGCCCATGTTTGTCTTGCTCACTTTTTCTCGCCTTCTCGCCTCTAGTTCGTGCGTGCTTTTCCCCCATCACCCATGTTTGTCTTGCTCACTTTTTCTCGCCTTCTCGTCTCTAGGGAGTGCGTGCTTTTCCCCCATCACCCATGTTTGTCTTGCTCACTTTTTCTCGCCTTCTCGTCTCTAGCTCGTGCGTGCTTTTCCCCCATCACCCATGTTTGTCTTGCTCACTTTCTCTCGCCTTCTCGTCTCTAGGAAGTGCGCACTTTTCCCCCATCGCCTATGTTGTCTTGCTCACTTTTTCTCGCCTTCTCGTCTCTAGAAAGTGCGTGCTTTTTCCCCATCACCCATGTTTGTCTTGCTCACTTTTTCTCGCCTTCTCGTCTCTAGGAAGTGCGTGCTTTTCCCCCATCGCCTGCCTATGTTTGTCTTGCTCACTTTTTCTCGCCTTCTCGTCTCTAGGGAGTGCGTGCTTTCTCCCATCGCCCATGTTTGTCTTGCTCACTTTTTCTCGCCTTCTCGTCTCTAGTTCGTGCGTGCTTTTCCCCCATCACCCATGTTTGTCTTGCTCACTTTTTCTCGCCTTCTCGTCTCTAGTTCGTGTATGCTTTTCCCCCATCGCCCATGTTGTCTTGCTCACTTTTTCTCGCCTTCTCGTCTCTAGGGAGTGCGTGCTTTTCCCCCTTCTCGTCTCTAGGGAGTGCGTGCTTTTCCCCCATCACCCATGTTTGTCTTGCTCACTTTTTCTCGCCTTCTCGTCTCTAGTTCGTGCGTGCTTTTCCCCCATCACCCATGTTTGTCTTGCTCACTTTTTCTCGCCTTCTCGTCTCTAGGGAGTGCGTGCTTTTCCCCCATCACCCATGTTTGTCTTGCTCACTTTTTCTCGCCTTCTCGTCTCTAGGAAGTGCGTGCTTTCTCCCATCGCCCATGTTTGTC
Organism: Mycena olivaceomarginata; assembly: GCA_029378375.1. NCBI lineage: Eukaryota > Fungi > Basidiomycota > Agaricomycetes > Agaricales > Mycenaceae > Mycena > Mycena olivaceomarginata. The sequence goes on along the minus strand of JARKIC010001768.1, from coordinate 45,050 downwards.
TTGCTCACTTTTTCTCGCCTTCTCGTCTCTAGGAAGTGCGTGCTTTTCCCCCATCGCCTGCCCATGTTTGTCTTGCTCACTTTTTCTCGCCTTCTCGCCTCTAGTTCGTGCGTGCTTTTCCCCCATCGCCCATGTTTGTCTTGCTCACTTTTTCTCGCCTTCTCGTCTCTAGGAAGTGCGTGCTTTTCCCCCATCGCCTGCCTATGTTTGTCTTGCTCACTTTTTCTCGCCTTCTCGCCTCTAGTTCGTGCGTGCTTTTCCCCCATCACCCATGTTTGTCTTGCTCACTTTTTCTCGCCTTCTTGTCTCTAGGGAGTGCGTGCTTTTCCCCCATCGCCCATGTTTGTCTTGCTCACTTTTTCTCCCCTTCTTGTCTCTAGGGAGTGCGTGCTTTTCCCCCATCGCCCATGTTTGTCTTGCTCACTTTTTCTCGCCTTCTCGTCTCTAGGGAGTGCGTGCTTTTCCCCCATCACCCATGTTTGTCTTGCTCACTTTTTCTCGCCTTCTCGTCTCTAGCTCGTGCGTGCTTTTCCCCCATCACCCATGTTTGTCTTGCTCACTTTCTCTCGCCTTCTCGTCTCTAGGAAGTGCGCACTTTTCCCCCATCGCCTATGTTTGTCTTGCTCACTTTTTCTCGCCTTCTCGTCTCTAGAAAGTGCGTGCTTTTTCCCCATCACCCATGTTTGTCTTGCTCACTTTTTCTCGCCCTTCTCGTCTCTAGGAAGTGCGTGCTTTTCCCCCATCGCCTGCCTATGTTTGTCTTGCTCACTTTTTCTCGCCTTCTCGTCTCTAGGGAGTGCGTGCTTTCTCCCATCGCCCATGTTTGTCTTGCTCACTTTTTCTCGCCTTCTCGTCTCTAGTTCGTGCGTGCTTTTCCCCCATCACCCATGTTTGTCTTGCTCACTTTTTCTCGCCTTCTCGTCTCTAGTTCGTGTGTGCTTTTCCCCCATCGCCCATGTTTGTCTTGCTCACTTTTTCTCGCCTTCTCGTCTCTAGGCAGTGCGTGCTTTTCCCCCATCACCCATGTTTGTCTTGCTCACTTTTTCTCGCCTTCTCGTCTCTAGGAAGTGCGTGCTTTTTCCCCATCGCCCATGTTTGTCTTGCTCACTTTTTCTCGCCTTCTCGTCTCTAGGAAGTGCGTGCTTTTCCCCCATCGCCTGCCTATGTTTGTCTTGCTCACTTTTTCTCGCCTTCTCGCCTCTAGTTCGTGCGTGCTTTTCCCCCATCACCCATGTTTGTCTTGCTCACTTTTTCTCGCCTTCTCGCCTCTAGTTCGTGCGTGCTTTTCCCCCATCGCCCATGTTTGTCTTGCTCACTTTTTCTCGGCTTCTCGCCTCTAGTTCGTGCGTGCTTTTCCCCCATCACCCATGTTTGTCTTGCTCACTTTTTCTCGCCTTCTCGTCTCTAGGGAGTGCGTGCTTTTCCCCCATCGCCCATGTTTGTCTTGCTCACTTTTTCTCGCCTTCTCGTCTCTAGGAAGTGCGTGCTTTCTCCCATCGCCCATGTTTGTCTTGCTCACTTTTTCTCGCCTTCTCGTCTCTAGGGAGTGCGTGCTTTTCCCCCATCACCCATGTTTGTCTTGCTCACTTTTTCTCGCCTTCTCGTCTCTAGTTCGTGCGTGCTTTTCCCCCATCGCCCATGTTTGTCTTGCTCACTTTTTCTCGCCTTCTCGTCTCTAGGCAGTGCGTGCTTTTCCCCCATCACCCATGTTTGTCTTGCTCACTTTTTCTCGCCTTCTCGTCTCTAGGGAGTGCGTGCTTTTCCCCCATCGCCCATGTTTGTCTTGCTCACTTTTTCTCGCCTTCTCGTCTCTAGGAAGTGCGTGCTTTGCCTTCCCTCTTTTCCCTTAGCTTCACTCATCCCCACCTCCTATCCCTATCCAGATTGTAAGACCTTCCATTCCCTTCATTAACACCCAGATCACTTTTTCTGCTTCAAGCCTTACAGAAAGATTTGGAATGAGGGCCTTCTTGAAACATGGAACAGCTATTAATCACAGCTCCTTTCAAAGACAGGGATGAAGGTATGGATCCCTTTGATCATGGATTTGGATCACAGATTCAACTTAAGATAAACTATTTGAAACAAAACCATACCGCCATCCCACATGTGTTGTGCAATGCATATGTACTCAAGTTGTGACAAGGGTATTTAGGGCATGCCCAAGGCAGACACCGCATTGTGTCATATATGCTTACTTAGTTCGGCACTATGTAGTTCCCATACTTAGATCACATGATCATCTTTTGCTTGCACTCATACTACTATGTTGTGAGCCGACCATTTACTTGGAGAGAACCCCTCGCCCCAGACCCGCTGGATGCCTGAGTATGGGTATAACTGCTCCACAATCCCGGTGCTGCAGGGATCCCCTCCAAGGGTGACATGGATCCTAGTTGATGGGTTACAACAACAACGAGCACCAGAGTCGGCGGCCCCATGTCTCTTCTACTCAAACATATGTGCTCGTATGCTTGGGTCCTCCAACCTGGTGAGGCCAGACGGCCTGCATCACAATGGAGCCCACTGCGAGGGCTTCACCACGGCTGGAGAAGCAGAAGCGGGCATGAGTGCTCAGCTCTGTAAAGAGCAAGCAGCTACTGCCTGGCTTTGAAGAGCAGGGTAGGTGCATAGACCCTCTGCCACTCTCATATGTGCTATGCACAATGAGAGAGGTGGGAGGGTAGCACCTAGCTTGCTAGGGGCGAGATGCCTAAGAAGTGCTCAGTCTTACAATGAGCGCTGAGGCACCTCAGACCCCAACTCCACATCACCACACTGGCTTGTGGTGCATGTCAGCCAATGGGTAGCTGCCTCGTGGCTACCTCATCAGGTTCACGATGAGGTTAGTTGATGGCCATCCATTGCCCCCTCCTTTGCTGCTGGGTGCACCAACTTGTAGCCAGCCGCAGCAGGACCGAACTCCCCTGCAGTATTCCGCTCCCTCACCGACTCTGTGAGTTCAGACCCCTACCTGCACAGGATCAACATTGGAACAATGTCACTGGTACGCAGATGAACAAGGAGGAGACGTGAGCGCGTGTGGCTGATTAGTGGCTGCACCACTCGCATACCTTGGTGCTCCTCCCATCTCCTTGCGAGACTGGAACCAGGGGGCAAGCACTCCAGCCCCGAGGGGAGAGACTTGCTTGGGTGGATTACCTGCTCTCTTCCCTGCCAATTTCCAGCTCTGCCGTTACTCAGTGGCTACAACAACGTGCTTTTGCCGGTGAGTGCCCCCTTTTGGCTGCTCCTTGCCCACACCATCCAAGTTTCTGAGGACATGGCACGGGAATGTCAGCACTACTTTCATGGGCCATCTATCGGGCGAACGTACTGTGCTGAGCGCACTGGAATCTGTTCATGATGCCGTCGGCATGTGGAAATTGTGCCAATGACCCGGTCGCCGCAGTGCTTGGTTGATGCTGAGCTTATGTGGTGACAAGGTGCCTTTGCTTCTCACCACGACCACGTTGTGCTATGGGAGACTTAGGGTGCAAGCTCTACATCCTGTTCACCCCCTCCTCCAGGTTTCCCTTTAATCTATGCTCCCCTTCCCTCATTCTCTTTCTTCTGGCAGCTCTCACAGATGACACACCCCCTGGAACGCAGATACAACAAGCACCATGAGCGCCTCAAGCGACTGCTCTGGTCTTGGCATGTGCATCTTCAAGTCCTTTTGTTTGGACAGGTGTGTGCCCACGCTTGAGGAGCTGTGCCTGTCTCAGCAAGGCGGGTGGAATCTGTCTGCAGGGTTGACTTGCCTGTGCTGGAGTATCAAGCACGGCCCCAGCATCGGCACTACTGGATGCTGGTCAGGGGTAGGGCGACCTGAGGGTCTTGAGCCACGCCGTCAAGGATGGGTACGGGGGAAGGGAACACCATGTTGTAGGTTCCCTCTTCAACACCGACCCGAGTATGGCCGATCCATGAAGACCAGGCAATCCAATCGAGGGCAACTCCCCACGTGATTGCCTTGAGCTCATTGTATTTGCTGTCCTACTTGCGGGCGGAGCTGGGGGGCGGGATGCTCACACTGTGACACGGATGTGTGCACACGGTTGATATGCAGCATTGCAGATGCTTCTATGTCTGTGGAAGGTTACCTTCATAGCTACACCATACTGCAGTATGCCCTTCTGCCTTGCCTCTTGCTGGGGCAGAATTCCACGCCTACTGGGTTCTACTCCACATGCACCCTCAGACCCCAATATGACACGTGCGAGCAAAGGCAAGATCACAGGACCCTTGGGCAAGGGTGCTTGCATGGAGTTGCGAGGTGGGATTCGGGGTAGGAAGATGGTTGCACAAGTAACTTATGTAAACTAACTTGCCCTGCCACAAGTAACTTGTAGCTAACTTGTGGCAGGGCAAGTTAAATTTACCCGCACCGTTCCGCATAAGCACAAGTTCCGCACAAATAAGTTAACTTAAGTTCAGCACAGGTAAAATAAGTTAATTGCATGTTAATGTTCACAGGCTCTGTTGCGCTGTTTCATGCCACTCGGGTGCTTGATTTCACCGTAAATATGAGTTTCAAACATGTTCATTGTGCCTGGTCTGGATCTTAATCACCGTTTTAACAACCCAAGTGCAGTGGAGGTGGAGGTGAGTTGAAATACTGTGGTCTGTTGACCTTGCACTGAACCATTGCGTGGCTGGGACACTTGCACAAGTAACTTAGGAAAATTAACTTAGCCTGCCAGAAGTAACTTTACTTTACTTATAGCTGGCTAAGTTAGTTTCACAAGTAAAGTAAAGTAAAAGTATAAGTAAAGTAAGCCAAAGTAACTTTAAGTTCCATCAAAGTAAGTTTAGTTGTGTTTGGCCCCAGCTAACTTATGGCTAACTTGGCGCAATTGGAAGGCCACCGGCCGTTTTTTATGGGCATAGACTGACCAGAGACACATAATAATGAGCTCCTGCATAATCCAACCATGTTTGTTCACCCCTACAGTGGCGGAAACATTGTAAACCCCCTATTTCTCGAACTTGAACCTAACTTGAGCTTCTCCTTCCAAGTTGTATAAGGCTGAGATACACCCTAACATATTCTCTGAGTCAGTTAGCATGGAATACCACTTTTCTAGTGTACTTCAACCTGGGGTCAGTGACCTTAGCTCAACTTATAGATCCCCACACACTCTGCCCAACCTGCAATGCGTGAAGAAGAGTTATCTGACTAAATAATACACCCTACCTTGTCTGAATATGTACCACCATGCCTCAGCCCTCCTTACCTGGCTTTTTATAACCTCTGTGAGTGGAACGACATGCTCACTTGCATACATTGATCGTAAACGTTAACTTTGGCGGGGGATTGATGCCATCTGATGGCATAAGTTACTTTTCTTGATCTAACTTGGCGCGCAAGTTAACCTCAGTTCACTTAAATTAACTTGCCATCAGAAATCGAACGGGAGCGGAAATTAGTTTGGTGTTTCGTTCAAACTGGCAGTCACGAGTATTTCAAGCTGAGTGCTCATACTTACCCCCCGCTCCGGAGCTGAAACTGGTGCAAGCCAACGAACCTTCAGTTCTAACTGTTGAGTCACGGTGTTTTGAAGGATCAAGAACAGAGAGGCGACCATACAGTGAGACATGGCCTCCAGGTTGAGACTCAATTTACAAGTTTAATCACGCGGCAAGCCGGCCCCATGCTCAGTAAGATAGTGATGAAGCAAACCGTAAACAGATGTTACTTCATGAACTTCAAGCTCTTTCAGCATTGCTCATAGCTGGGGCAAGCTGTATTAAACAAGTTATGGGACGCTGACACCTGCTGCCACCACCGATGATGCAACATTACAATCCTCGATGCGTTGTTGACACATTAAGTTTGGGTGTAACATCTTGTTGATTACATGGTGAACTCATTTTCTAATTGATTGAGACCAGGCACAAAATCCAGCTGGTGAGCTTTGGTCGCAAGGTCTTGCAACAGCATCGTAGCTATAAAGAACAGCCAGTAAAGTGATGTGTTTACTTTGTGGCCGAGAAGAGCGAACAGATGATAAGCACAGTCTCTTGCTTGACAATGCAACAGATATGTCATCTTATTGGGGTGATTCAAAGTAACCTGGAACTCCAAACTCAGGACTGACTTGCACACATATGCCGCATTCTGTTCAAATCAAATGGGTGCTTTCTTTTGTTCATGTGGATAATTAGACTACCCTATCTTTGATAAAAGACCAATACATGGCCCAGACATTCGATCCTCAGCTGCGGGAAGTTGGCTGCTCGCCAAGTAAAGTGCAAGTTACTTTCGGTACCCGTGGGAAAAGTCAAGTTAACTTAAGTTAACTTGCGGCACTGTGCCGAAAGGGGCAAGTAAAGTACAAGTAAGTTCACATAAGTTACTTTTTACGGACTCGGGTAGGAAGAGATCCGGCCACCAGGTGAGATCATCTCTGTGGATATGTCGAGCGAGGGTTCCGGTGAAACGGCACACTTGTCAAATGACTAGAAATATCTTAGATTCGGTATTGCACAAAACAACCATCAAAACACCACGACAACAATCTTATCCTCCAAAGATGTAAGTGCTTCTCTTTGTGAGTTTGGGTCTGGGCCGTAGTATGCGACCAGCAGGTTCGGAGCAAACACAATTTGACTGCTAGACTTCAACAAAGTCCTTCAACAACACACTAGCACTACACAGCTGCCAACAATGATACCACTAGCACCAGGAGTGGGTCTGGGGGTTTGGGGTTGGATACAAGGTGGCTGGACTGCTAGGTCGAGGACACCAGGGCAGAGTATGTAGGTTCATGAAAATCCTCGCTAAGGGCACACCCAAAGACTCCTGAGGCTAACAACAAAGGACTTCAGTCCTCAAACAGCAAGGCAGTCCTTAAACTATCGACCTAATCCTTTCCAAGAACAGGAACATTTCCGCTCTTATAGGCACTAGCACACAATAAGGGTCCAGCTATTGACCCAACACTCTACGACAGCGCTTCTGCCAATATCGGGGTGAAGGTGAAGTAACTGACAAGTTAAAGTCGCACTAGAGGTGGGGGCACCTAGTTCATCTTCTTCTTATAAGGCTCGAGTCAACACACAGTTATCTAACAGGCAATCCAACACACTACGACAGCACTTCCGTCAATATCGGGGTGAAGGCAAAGCTGCTAGCACAACTACAGTTGGGTCTCAAAGAGAACACCCTTGCTTTTATACGTGAAGACTCCTCGAGTCAACAACAAGAACCTCAACTTAAGATCTCGACGTGTCCAGAGTCAACAGTATTATTCCAATAAAGACTACTACTTGTGAAGTGTGTACAATCTCCACTAGCAGCCTGAGACCACCTGCACCAACTTTGTACAAAGCTGGGGTGTAATAATCTGAGGCTCTAGTCTGTTCTGCGCTCCCTTTTATACTACTAGGAGTCCAAGTTACATGTGAAAAACAGGATGAATAATAAATGAGTGAAAATGAGGTGACTGAAGACGACAGCCAATGAAACGACTGCTGTTTGGTCTTGTGATGGGTCTAGGCCAAGCAGACCAGCCGTGCTGATCTGCTAGTGTCCATTTATAGGTATTGTTAGCAATTCCTCAGCCTGCCGCTTGCTGCTGGAACTCCTATCCTGATGAAACAGAGTTGAATCTGCTGCCTGGAGTCATCTAGCACAGGTCAGAGTACCAGCTAGCAGTCTGTTTAGCTGCTGCCGTGCCAGTGGTGGCCTGCACATCCGCACCAATAGTCGCTAGTTTATCCCTTCTCTGTCTCATTGTCTCTGTTTTTGACTTGCAACCATGTCATGACCATCACATGCCCGCATCTGTCCATCCTGGTCCCGTGCTAATCACTAGTCAGGTACCTAGTACTAACACCTCCTCTACGAAGGGGTCTAGCACGTAGGTAGTCTCTCTCATACTTCTGACTCGCTGCTTGTTCCATTTGCTAGCACTCTCGCAGTACTCTCTTCCTGTAGCTCGCTTCCTAGGTGCTGGCACCTTGACTGTTTAGGCTTATGGTTATTTTCCTGTGGTTTGTGCCTCCAGACCCTTCCTAGTGCATCACCCTAGAAGTGTCTGGTGCTACAACCGGCAGCTTGGGCTCACTCCAGTTCTCCTTTATATCACCTAGCAAGACTCCTGAGTGCTAACAGTAGCACCTCAGAAGTGCTAGCGCTTTCCCATTGTATTTCTACTGGTCCTAGGAACTTGCAAAATTAACACTAGATGCCGCGCGCTCTTGTTACGGTGTTTCACCGGCACCGATGCCACTGGGTTCATCCATGGGGTTTGCCACGGATTATGGCCTACAGAACATACCCAGGGCTTCCAAAGGCATGTGCATGAAGAAGTGAGTGCCCATTGTAGTGTCTCCTCCTCCATGCCTTCTGAGCTTCTTGGTGATGGTCTGGACACCCATTCTGCGGTACTCTGGCCCCTGCGACGATGGCTTTTGCTCTCGCCCTTGAACATCAATTGATTAGCAAGAGGTACACTGTATGGACTACCTATCGAGGAGCCAGCCCAGTCTACAGGGAGCGGGCATATACCCGTATGATGTGTGTGTCTGCCATTGCAAAACTGCACACTGCTTGTGTGCACTGGGTCCTCTCATGTGAGGAGGATGAATGGGGGCACTCACCAGCCTCACGGGATCATCCAAGGTCTAGCAGTGACTCAGCTGAGCACTTTGCCGCTAGGCTTGCTTCGCATATCTTGGCGAGCCTCCAACAACGCCTACAGGAGAAATGAGTGCCTTCTTGCGGTATCTCCTTCTCCACGCCATACGAGCTTGTTGTTGATGTGTCAGCTGTGTGCATCTATGCCTGTACTACACACGGCCATGCTTTGAGTCAAGCGCGCATGGGTGCTGCCACATTACACATGTTTGCGGAGGTAAGCCCCACGAGCCCAACCCCATGCCAGTAGTCGCTTGCACCTTCCCCTGCATGTGCAACTACGGACGTCACATACAGTGGGCAACATGACTTCTCTGCACATGTTTTTCAGTGTCAAAGATTTTTTTGTGATTTATTTCCGATTTTCTGGGCCATGAAACCGGCCCAAAATAATGTGATTCAGCACAAAAACTCATTTTTTCCCACGGTGTTTAACTTTTTTCATCGGCCAGAGAGTTTTTTTGTGTGTACCTAAATGGGGCTTAAGCCAAGCACTGCCAACATCTATCACCAGACCACATCAGTGAGAAGCTCCTGCAGTCCCATGGCCAAAAAGAATGCCAAACAGCACACAGCTGCCAACTGCGAAGCTACAAGCAAAACAAACTGGTCTTCATTACATCTTTCTGCAACCACCATTCAATTCATACAAATCTTTTAGGTTTCCGTGAACTCACAGACAGGACATTTCCATGCACACAAAGACTGGTCCCTGAATCCCTGAATCTCATATCTAGACACTATACGCTGGTATTTCTGCCACTGCTGGCAACACATGGATGTGTACCGGTATGTCAGCTCCCATCTTGGTCTTTATTGTGTTCATGGAAAATGTATTAGACTGAGATTGAATCTCAGACAGGCAGCATTTGCTGTAAAAACCTACAGTTCACACCATCAAATTCCTGCCAGCGTCAAGGGAGACCCCACATTATTGCACACGAGAGCTGCACGTGATTTAAACCTACCCAAAAAGGGAATTGATCCGATCATTAGGGTTTGTTTCACTTTTTCGGTAACCAAAAAGTAAAAAAGTTTACTGTTTGTCCCACCAAGCACACCATGGATTCTTCTACTTTAATAGTATCGCTTTAATGTGCTTTTGTGTCCATTGAAGTAGAGCAAAAAATGTGGTTAGGCGTCAAAAGTTTCTGCTTGTTTACTGCCAAAAGCAGAACCGTGATGTGATGTTGCGCACTGTATATGCGAGGCAAGCATTGTGCGTGTTGGCGTGAGGAGGCTAGGTTGCCGTTGGCTTGCTTAGTCGAGCCCTGGTGCCCTGCGGCGCCATGTTTCTGGTTTTGTATGGAGCATCAAGCTCCGTCTGAATGTGCCTTAGTGCTGCGCATGGGAGGCCTTGAGCTCTGCTCCTTCATCCCTGCCTCTGCACGTTCCCGACAGGGACACCCTGTCTCCTGCCTTTCTGGCTCGCCTACAGCTTCACCATTTGGGCTTTCTCGCCTCCTGAGACTTCCATTTCCCTTCACAAGAGCCACCGGCTGTGATCAAATCCAACCACCCACCTGCTTACTGGCCCTCAAGCACAAGAGAACAACTCACTGATCATCATAGAGAATTTGTCGGTCAAATATGCCCCAGACCTACCTTCAGTTCTGCAAGACGTCTCCCTCCATCTCAAAGTTAACTGGGGTACTGCTTACCTGCGAGCGGCTCCGCTTCCCACTTATGCCCGCACGTGTCCCGGACCCTGTACCACGTCCACTAGGCTGCTAGGCTGCTGCACATGTCTTGACGAGCTCCCAATGACGCATACAGGGAAATGAGTGCCCTCCTACGGCACCTCTTTCTCCATGCCTCCCGGGCTCGTTGTTGATGCTTCAGATCCCAGCCTTGGGCAGTACCTTTATTCCCTGCGACAGTATCTTCAGCTCCCATGCTCTTGGGGTGAGTATAAGGTTTTGGAAGGCGGACGAGTGGACCTTAAACTGCATGTATCTGGGGGCGAATGGGATGGGATGTGGGTTCGTCAACAGCACTGCGTGTGCCGGGACTATACATATGGTGATAAGCAGGCTATCTGGCCGTGCCTGGAATCTTGCTAATATTAGGATTCCTGTGCAATACCAGGTTAGATGTACATCTCTAGGATTAACACGAGTCCTGAATGGTTAATCAGGCACATCCTGCATGAGGGCTTAATCAGCCTGCCCGAGAGAACATTAATCAGAACCTCCCATACTGATTAAGGCTCGATTCAATGGGTTTAATAAAAGAGTCCTTATAATCACTTGATTAAGGCTCTGTGGGGCCAACAAATATCAGGGAACTTAAACATCCACTCTGAAGAACAAGTGTCTATCAGCAGAGATAGATCTGTGGGATTTAATCACCTTGTTGTGGTTGATTTGGACTATTCTGGGGACGTGTCTGGACACATGATAATCACCGATCAATGTTGCTATCCCAATATGGGTTCTTGACCTGGGCAAGGCTTCATCACTATATATCTCAACAACTACTGGGCGGTTCGGGGAGATTAGGGTATCTACAGAAAGCTGATACCCAACGCTCCTTGAATCTGAAGGTGTTAATCAAGGGACTTTAACCATTAAACTGGTTCAGCTCCGTTACCGTCCCAAATTGGGTTCCTTGGCTTGATCAGGAATTGACGAGGTTATATCTTGGGAACCACTTGGCGGATTAGGGAGTTTCTGGGTGTCTACAGAAATGGGAGACTCAGCGCTTTCTGAATCCAATGGTCCGAAGGGCAGGACAACACTATTTAGCTTGGAAGTTCAGTTGAGTCAGACAAACCGATCGGAAACAAGGAGTTAAATGGCAGATCTTTAGCTTACTCAGGTAGTGTAATTAGAGTAGTGTAAGCATAAATGTACAGTATATAAGGAGGGCAGTTCTAGCATGGACACACTACTGCAGTGGTGGTGGCGCAGGTGCTAGATCCTAGTCTCATAAAGAGACTTGGATCTAGTGCTTGTGGCACTAACATTGGGGTGGCACAGGAGTTAGGTCCTGGTCTCAATTAAGAGACTTGGATCTAGGGCTTGTGTTACAACAGGTAGTCCGCGCTTGTGATCCTGGACTGGTTCTATTAAGAGCTTTGCTTCGTTTGCACAATGTGATTAATATGTCTTGCCTTCGGTGGAAGTAAAATACATAATTTGGGATTGTGATTAAGATGTGTGAAGGGATTTGGGATTTGGATTGAGAACACGGCACCACTACAGCAGCCTTGGAAGGCTTATTATTTGGGATTATGGGATATGGTCGAAAGGGACCTTAAACAATCAGCAGCCTTGGAAGGCTTATATTTGGGATTGGTTTTGAATTGGTGTTGGATTGACGCACTCGGTTGGCTATGCCAAGAGAGGGTCTTAATCCCACCACAACAGTCTTGCACGCCATTAGTCAAGTGCTCTCGTTCTGAGTGCTTGATTAAGGGCTTCAACCAGTCAAACTGAAGTATCTGTGTCCCTTTTCTACTCCTTCACAGTTTTGTGAAGAAGTCTAAATGCATGAATACTCGTCGGCATGTCTAAGCTTGTGCAACCAGGGGGAACAAGGATGTGGATTCGGTTAGTGGTTGTGGCTTGTACTGCTGCATTCCACTCGTTGGTCCATGTTATCAGCAGTACTCCAGCTGTAGACGGACCGAGGCAAAGCCTTTCAACGGCCCTTGGCGTGGGTCTCGCACCTGGCCAACCTTGCAGAGAGCTCTGAATGGTGTGGATGAGGGACGTGAGCACTCTATTTATGGTACCTCCTTCTCCATGTCTTCCGAAATCATTGGCAGTGCTCCAGACCCCTGTCCTGTGCGGTGCTTTTGCCCTTGTGACAACAGCTTTCCAGTCCAGCACAGCCCCCACAGTGAAGGAGTTTACCCCCGCATCGTGCTGAAGGGGACAGGCTACAACCAGATGCCTTGGAGTGTTATGGGCACTACATGAGAAGATTGGGATTGTATTGCCTACCGCTAGCACTAGTACCCAACCCACCAGTGCTCCCCATCCCGGACTCGATTTCCCTTGATGCTGCATGTCATCCACCATCCCGTCATCCCCCACATCTCATCACGATGATTCGGCATATGAGCTGCTCGTGGCTTAGGTCTGGTAACGTGCGCACCCCTTCCTGCAAGCGTAACTACGAGCGCCGCATGCACAGGGGACACCAGTTGTACGACCGTGCACCAGCCTACTGGCTCCACTCTTGGGAAGCGAATGAGCACACGTTGGCACAAGGAAATTAGAGGTTGCCGTTGGCTTGAGTCACTGAGCTCCTGCACTCCAGCGGTGTCACACTCAATACCTCGTGCGGTGGCAGTGGGCTTTATCTGAGCGTGTTTTTAGCACTGCTTGTGGAAAGGCTGGTGCTGTGCTTGAGAGTTTCCAGCAGTGCACATTGGGGAAGTGAGCGCTCATAGTGTCTCCTTGTCCATGCTGTCTGAGCACCTCGCAGATGCACTGGTTCCAGTCAAGATCCCTCCCCTGTATGGCGGGAGGAGGGGATAACTGTACATGCGCTCGCCAAACTCGAAAAGCACGTATCAGTCCAGTGCGAGTGTACGCATGCCCGTCCATGCCCTACCTGCGCATACAAGCTGGACTCTGTGACTCCCAACTACCCCTTATCCTTGTGATTATTGAGTTCTCCAAATGTGCAGTGCCGAGTGCATAGAATTCCACCCGTGCGCTTTTGCAGTTGGGGTAGTGTATACAGACGTGCTTGTGTGTGATTAGTAGGAGTGTAGCTGGAGCAACACCAAATCGGGAGGGTTATGCATACATATGCCTCTTCTTCTGCATCGCATGGGGGACTCCTCAGTGGACTCAACAGCGGATCTCAGAGACGAGTGGATGGGGAGGCAGTGTGTGCCCGCACCGAGGTGGGGGGCGGATGAGGCCTTCTACGCCTCAATTTTTTCCATACATCAGGCTAGCCTGGGGAGCTGTAAGGAAGAAGACATGAGTCTACCACAATACAAGGGAGTTGGACACCGGAACTACATACTCTGCTGTTCTCCTGCACTAGCCGACAGCATTGCAGCCACCACATTGTTGATACTCACCTGCAAGCGGGTGTGCTTGAGCCCTCATGCTGTAAGACATGCCCACCATACTTGCCGTACATGCCCTTGAGCACCTTGCGTGGCTAGCTCGTTGGCTTCTCCTCAGGTTGCGCGCGTAAAAGTTGGGTCTGTCCTTGCAGCCCCGACACTGTTGCTGCCTGATGTTCTCCTAGATGCTACTCCAGCCTCTAGTGGAATGGGTGGCAAGCAACTCGGTAGGCCCAGCTGCCTGGTCTGAGCGCACTTGACACTGCTCAATGGTTGAGGGAGGAAAACTACGCATCTGAAGTATAGAAATATGAGAACTCTTTCCATACTCGCGTGATTTGGGCTGCTACTACTGGAACACACTGGAGATCTACTGGGGCTGAGCTTGCGGCAGTATATGCAGCCCCTTAGCCCATGCTTGATTTCTCTGAGCGCGTTCGAGCATGGCTCAAAGAGTTTTATGGTCTCGCTCGATGTTCACGTAACCTAGCCGTTAACCATGCGCATATGCCTATGTAGCAGGTTACCATGCAAGATGTCAGCAATAAGTGAGCACCTCATCGGGCGCTCCTTGTTCATGCCATCTGAATTCTGGTCATGCGTACATGATACGATACTGGTGTGGCTGCCGCCGACCTTGAGAAGCCTTTCACCAGTACGGACCAGCCATGGTGATGTGGGAATGTGTCTCGGGAATGTTGTCAGCCTGGCACCCAGAAGTGGGGGGCATTGACACATCCTACAGCAAGGGAGTGTCGTCTTGGTGTCCCCAATCTTACACTTCAATGCGAAATCTGGTCCTTGCGACCATCCAACCTTCTGGGCCCTATCAAGTCCTCTCACACCTTGTCACCCTGTATCTGACTGAGCCTTCAATAATCTCTCAACACTTCCAGCCGCACACCTCGGTACCTTGAGGAAATGGGATGAAGCTCGTGAGTATTCCATCTTTGTGCAGGAATCTCAGCCCCTGCCCCGTATCTCCTGCACCCTGATCCACCATCCACCACCCTCCATCCCTTACTCCGCCACTGCTACCCAACCTACTGCCATCGCAGTGGCTCGCACATCCTTGGACTGGCTCCTGCACACTAGCCATGCCTTACAATCTACCAAGAGGGACACAGCATTCTCTAGGGCCTTGCAGCACATGGGCAGGCTGATGACTGGTGCATAGTGTGTGCTCTCATCAGCAAGGAGGAGGACCTGCATTGCAGTGGTCCAGTGGATCACTGTAGCTGCACTGCGGGAGCAGTATGCAGACCAGATGCAGTCTGACGACTTGCACATGTCTGGAATGGACTCCCCCAGGGCCAGACACAGGATGACCTGCCCCCTGACAGTCCAAGGGACTGTCAGAAGTAAGCTGCTTGCAGTGCCGGGGCAGGCTGATGAATTGTGCATATTGTGTGCTCTCATCAGCAGGGAGGAGGACCTGCATGGCAGTGGCCCGGTGGATCACTGTAACTGCACTGCTGGAGCAGTATGCAGACCGGATGCAGGTTGATGACTGGTGTATGTCCTTGATGGACTAGGTGCTCATCCGGTGGATGCAGTATAGGTAGGAGACCTGCATAGGTTGATTCAGCAAGCGAGCAGGCACAGAGGAGGGAGGGTTTTTCAGATCTCCTAGACAGAGTATGCACCTCAGCTGAACTGTGCGCCCTGATCCCAGCGGGGGAAGGGATGGGAGTACAGAAAAGCTTTGCTAGCAAAAAGATTTCCTTCTGTCCAAAGATCACCAGTCGGATTTGGGAGGCCATTGTGATGGGCGAAGCCTGGGCTTTGCAATTTGCATGTCTACCTTGGACATGGGGGGGCTCTGTGACGAGGGTTTTTAGGCCATGCCCAAGGCAGACACGGCATTGTGTCATATATGCTTACTTAGTTCGGCACTATGTAATTCCCGTACTTAGATCACTTGATCATCTTTTGCTTGCACTTGTACTACTATGTTGTGAGCTGACAATAACCCCTCGCCCCGGACCCACTGGATGCCTGAGTATGTGTACAACTGCTCCACGATCCTGGTGCTGCAGGGATCCCCTCCAAGGGTGACATGAATCCTAGTTGATGGGTTACAACGGCAAGCACCAGAGTCGGTGGCCCCGTGTCCCTTCTACTCAAACATTGTGGATGGGACGGATGGCCGAAGCGTGGAAACACTGTACTCGGGTGTCTGTACGACTCAACCACAGGCGCCGGTGTTTTTCGCTTTTTATTCGAGCTGATGGCTATGACCAATTGGATTATGACTCCCCATTCACATTTTATTTCTCTTATCATTTTCGACCTACTGACTATAATTTTTATGAGCATTTTTCATAGGATTTCGCGGCACGAACTACGGGCACCTAGCCGGTGCAAATCAGCTTTCAAGTCTGATCGGTCGTATTGAGCGCTCTATGGGTGCAGCACCAAGTCGACCGACGCGAGCACGCAAACAAGGTAAGCCCCGAGCGAGTATCGGGCATCCATTTCCCATTTTTCATTCGACATCTCCGAGCTGCGAGCCCGGACATCTTGCTTTCTAGATGGAATATGGGTTTGGTCGCATTTTCGTTTAATTAAATTTATATAGACCTTCTTTGACAGGGGCTCAGGCGACAGGGTATTTCTGATGTCCTGGGGGTTGTAGGTCACGCAAATGAGGGTGTTGTTCGGGCCAACACCAGGACTGTTGGCAGGCAGTCCCCTAGCTCCTATTGCATATATCTTGACCGAGTCATTGCATTCGTGCATCCCCCCCAGATGGAGGGAATAGTCAGTTGTCGGATCCTCTGGCTTTTGCCTTGACATTGGCCTAGGTACATATTTTTATTCTGTAGTGCAGCCCCGGCGGCCTTACACGGCAAACCCGGGATTCTTCGGAATTTGGTAGGAAATGATGATCATCGGAATCCAATGATATTTCCTTTGGCGTTTGAAGATAATATTACTGCCGTCATTTGAATAGTCGGATTACTGAAATTCTTTTGGTTTGCTCATCAAATTCCGGTGATCTACCCACCGGACTTACACACACCTCTTGGAATTCTCCATCACCTCACCACACAAGTCTTCCATGGCATTCGCCGTTTGCCCGCCATTTGACATCTGAGGCCTGCCGCGCATGTCAATGATCCGATGTGCGCCTTGCAAGCACAGATCTCATTCCCGGATGAAGTCCGTCCGCCTGTATGCCTTTTTTGCCGACTTGAAGATATTAATAGCAAAGGTACTTGAGTAGCAGTCTGGGTGAACAAAGCTCCTGTTAATGGCTGGCCGCCCCAGATGCCAAACAAGTGACCCTTATCTACGGTTTGGTGAACTAGGTGATGGATAATGACGCACGCAGTGGATGTTAGGTGGGTGAGAGCAAGCAATACGTGATGTTCCAATCATTTTATCGCTCTTTGCCCGCATGATGCCTCAGTTGGTATTCGGTCTTTCTTCTCTGTTTTTCATTGTCACGAGATCCCTAGTTCGAGTCTTGCAGCCTGCATTTCATTTTGTTCTGATTCTTTTTCTTTTAGCGTGACAACAGCCGAACTGATCATCAAAAGCCCATCGAAATCCAATGGAACCTGCCCATTGGAATCCGATGATTCGCCAAATCATTGGTAACCGCTAGCGGCCTATTGGAATCCGACAGTCATCAAACTCATCGAATTCCGAAGACTTCCGGGATAGCCGTGTAGAGAACGGGTGCGCCGGGTGATTGATCGATTATGTAAAATTGTTTGTACATCAAATAAGATCACCTCTTGCTTGCCTCATACCACCACTCGGATGTTCGGACTAGCTTCAAGACGCGTCAACCTCTCGCATTATCGTTTCGTCTCATACCTCAACCTCTCGTACTTGTCCTCAGGACTTCCCCTCGGCCCCTTTTAGCTAGATTCACTCTAGCTGTCAATGAATATTTTCGCCGTGCTTTGCGCAGACATATCACTTGTGCTCCGTGCAGAGTTTCGGTTATCTTCAAGAACTGCTCTGAATATCGACACCACACCGCAACCAGGGTCTAGAGCGTCCCTGTTCTGTGTTTGCTTTGGCCACACCCGGTTATTGACCCCAGAGCGTCGAGCATATACTGTTATGATAGCGGACATCACTTTGTGACAAGTTTTTGTCCCAATTTGGAAATCCTTACTATTAACTCAGATTTTACCAGAATATGAATTAAACTGTGTAAATGGTACTAAAGGAAGTCCCTTTACATATCCCCCGGGTCAAAAGTTTGAAAATTGAAAACTTTCTTTTTCTCAAACGGATTCGCGCTTTTGATGGCGGGCCGGTAGTAGCCGAAGTAACCGGTGGCTGTGTAGCAGCATCAATTTCCTTTTCGAGTTTACTGGCGCGCATTCTGGTATCTAAAAAGTTGTAAAACACTCATCCAAGGGCCACAGGAATGCCAATGGCTCATTTTATTCACGGAATCTGAGTAAATGGCAGGTCAAGATCATGCTGGAGGCCACGGAAGTGCGTTGGCTTTGCAAATTTCTGGCCAAGATTTCGCGCTTTTTTTTCCCACGGTCAAACCACCTCCGTTTTTTCTGAAATGAAAATTTTACCTATAAACCTGCCCATTCTGGTTTTGAATCTCAAATCTTGGAGGGGAAGAGCCAAAATTCCGGGTTGTCATGAAGTCATGTCCGCTATCATACTTTGCCAGTACGAATTCATTCCACCACACATACCTACCTTATACGTACATTTCCCTTCCGCTCTCCCTTTCGACCTCTTTAACACTCTACGTACCTACGTACCCAGTGCCACTACACATCCCCGCTCCGAAACAAACCCCGGGAAGATCCCCCTTCTTCACTGTGGCCGGGATTGTTGGGAGGGTAGATCTCATTTGCTCTTCAAGCTGCTGGTGATTGTACTCGTTTCTAAGCTAGGATCAATGTTTCTTGCCGGCGGCGCTGGCCAGACAACTTCCGTTCAAAATCTGCGAATGTAGAGCCCACTTTCTAACCCTTGATACTGTACAGTACATTCTATATTCTCGCACATCCCTGGTGTCTTATGCCAACTGAATACATCCCGCTCTTCATACTATCGAAATACTCCGGTGCAAATGTCTTGAATTTTCTGTCCTTCCCCAGCCGGTCTTTTAGTATTTACGCCAACCACACAACCCCTGTTACCTACAAAATTCGCGGTTCCCACATCTCGCGTTCTGAAATCATCAGCAAATGGGAACATCTGAGGCATGGGAGGGTCGGGTCCGGACCCTCCCATGCTTCGTGCTTTTCGTATTTGGTTGTAGTTTGCCGATATCAGCCGGAATCGGCGATCAATCCCGCGGTTCTCGGTGGCTCCGAAACAAGAACAACCAAAATCGCGAAGGGGCCCGGAAGTCTCGGGAGGACCTTCTGAATAATGTGAAGATCGTTATTTTGAATTATAGTTTCTCGTGGGACAGTTATTCGCTCGTCCATCGCGCGGCAGGCTTGATTTTCACGAGAACAGGCCGCATTCAAACTCGATGTTGCATTGATTAGCTCTGGAGTGTCCCCTGAAATAAGTATAAAGAGCCACGGCCAGTGAATCAGCGGCCATAATCAACTTGCTTGAATGAACCAGAGTCTCCGGCACTCGGCAATGGCTCGGCAACCGCGGCTTGAGTTGAGCGCACGAAATAATCGACCAAGATACCCGTCCTCAAAGCACAGAGTCAGGGACTTCAAGCCATTGCAATGGAAAAACATCAGGTTCTTCAACTATGGGCCACGATTTTTTTAGTACAAGTATGATGCGCAGAGGACGGATTTGACATCGACTTCTCGTTCTGAGCGTGAATGGCGGAGCTGCTATCGGCGAGATTTTGCATCCGTGGATGGCAGTCCCTGTTGTCATGTACAGCTCCCTCAGTTCACAACTTGGAATAGAAACAGCACCCAGAACAGCTTTCTTCGATAATAATCACCGTGACTGTGACAGTTGTGACTTTGTACACCCTGCTCGTCGATGGAGAGCGGTGGAAACGATTCGCCCCCGCTGCGTAGCACCATCCTTGGCTCCTTCCTTGGCCGCGGCCGCCCCCGCAACTCGTCCCAGTCCCACATCGACGTACAGCACCACCTCCAACTGCAAATCCCCCGCGAGCTCAGCCCGTCGCCGCCCACCGCCTCCAACGCCCCCGCCTCCCCCGCCGTCCCGATGCACGCCAACAACAACAGCTACAACCGACGGAGGAACGGCCCGCCGCCCGTGTCGGGCCAGGGCCAGCTGCCGTCTACGAGCCCGCGCAGGGCGGGCTGAGTCTGGGGCATATGCTCCGCCGCCGCCGGAGTGCGGGGAATGTCAATGGGAATGCGCGGGTCCCGCCGACGCCCGTGCAGGCGCAGCCTGTCATGCCGACACCACAAGTACAGGCGCACTCGCGCGCCGCCACCGCGCCGATCCCGCCTGCCCCTGCCCCTGCTGCAGCTACTGGTGCCGCAGGAGGCACAGGCACGCACCGCATCCGCCTCGTCCCGCACCTCGACTCGCGGCGCTCCCTGCGCTTCGACCCCATCGCGCGCGACCTCAAGCCCGGCGAGCCCGCCCTCCGCATCGGCCGCTTCACCGACCGCAGCGGCCTCGGGCTCGCCGCGGTCAACGCCCTCAGCACGAACAAGATTGCGTTCAAGAGCAAGGTCGTGAGCCGCGCGCATGCGGAGGTGTGGATCGAGGATGCGTCGGGCGGGGGCGGCGGGGGGGTGCGGTTCTTGATACGGGAC
Organism: Mycena olivaceomarginata; assembly: GCA_029378375.1. NCBI lineage: Eukaryota > Fungi > Basidiomycota > Agaricomycetes > Agaricales > Mycenaceae > Mycena > Mycena olivaceomarginata. The sequence goes on along the minus strand of JARKIC010001768.1, from coordinate 24,655 downwards.
ACGAAGAGCAGCAGCGGGACGTTCTTGAACCATGTCCGGCTGAGCCCTGCGAATGCGGAGAGGTGTGTGCTCCTCCTTTTTGAGAGCGCGCACTGACGGGTGTCTTTGCTTTTCTTTTCTTTGGTGCTTTTATCGCGATTTTGTGGCTATCGCTGCTACGTGGCTACTCCTCTCCCTACACCAGCCGCCCCCACCCCCTCAAAGACGGCGACATCCTCCAGCTCGGCGTCGACTACCAGGGCGGCGCCGAGGACATCTACAAGTCCGTCAAGATCCGCATCGAGATCGGCCGCGAGTGGCAGAGCGCCGCGAATGCCTTCAAGTGCGTTTTTTTCTTCTTCTGTTCTCGTCTCCATGCTTTTCTTTTGGTCGGTTTTGGGCTTGCGTCTTTTCTTTTTGGGGCGTTTCCGACCTTTTTTTTGGGTTTCTATCTTCCTTTCTTTTGGTCTCTGTTCTTTTTTTTGGCTTTTTTTCGTGGCGATCCGTTTTTGGGGGTGTGTCGGCTGGGGTGTTTTTTCTTTTTCTTTTTCTTTCCTTTGCTTTGCTTTGCGGCGGCTCTCGTGTCTCGCGTCTTCTCTACTTCCTATTTCCTATTCCGGACGCGTGGGCGAGTTCCGTCCGGCGTGGCTGGTGCGCGAGACCGGCTTGGATATGGGTGCTATCGCTGAGCAGCGCGTCTTGCCTATGCCTATGCCTATTTTGGACGCCTGCGCGGCGCGAGCTGCATCCCGTCTTGGCTCGCCTGGCGTGCCCAGGGGCTGGTTTGGCGCCACAGCCACAGGCAGCAGCGGAACGTGCTTGGATATTCTGTTTCCCTCGCCTTGTCCCTTGCCTTGTCCCCTCTTTTTTTCACTTGGACTCAGGTCTTGCCTATTTTGGACGCCTGGGATTCCCCGCCGCGCGCGGAACCAAGCCACCTCCGTGCGGGCTATGTATATGGATGGACGTGGACGCCATTGCGTTCTGCGCGCGCCGTGCGTCCTGTCTCGGGGAACGTCCGCTCGCAGGTGCCGATGTGTATATACCGCGGCGGGGACGCGCGGCTCGCAGACGGTCCCGGAGCTTGGCGTATCGTATCGTATCGATATCGCTATCGGCGGCGGCGAGCGCACGGGCCAGCGCGCGTGCATGCAGCCTGTCTCTGTCTCGGGGAATGTCTGCGAGCGGTGCCGATGCATGTACCGCGACGGGGACGAGTGGCCGGTGCGCATACGGGGATTGGTGGCATTCACGTCGCGTATCGTGTCGTATCGCGTCGGCGGCGGTCGGTGTGCAGGTGCAGCCCGTACGCGTACGCGTGCCGTGTCTCACCCACCAAGCCGGCTGCTGGGAGGAGATGGGCGGCATTCCGGCTTACTGGACGTCCGCCGGCCTTGGTCTTACGATTGGTGACATTCGCGTCGCGTATCGTATCGTGTCGGCGGCGGTCGGTGTGCAGGCGCAGCCCGTACGTGTACGCGTACGCGTGCCGTGTCTCACACACCAAGCCGGCTGCTGGGAGGAGATGGGCGGCATTCCGGCCTACTCCTGCTTCGCGTGCGTGTACGTCCGCCGGCCTTGGTCTTACGGGCAGCAGGGGCGAGCCAGACCGGGGTGCTTCCGCCATTCTTTCGAGTGGGGCGGCGGTCTGCTGGTCTGGTCTACGCGCCTGCTCGAGCGTGCTCAGTCACTCTTTGCTTCCTTCTCGTTTCTTCGTTCTCGTTTCCTTCTCTGCCCTATCCTACTCTTTTCCTCCCTTCTTTCCTCTCCGCTTCACCTTCCGCTTCCTTTCCGTTTCTGCGGGGAAATCTCCCCGCACGGACTTTTGCGTGGGCCGTGGGGGTGGCTTCTTGTGGTCCATTTGGCGCTCGGCTTCTCATGGTCGTCGGAGCCGTGGCGTTACGGTGTCGCGAAGCTGCCCAACGACGAGCCAGGCCACAATCGGTTATGTTATCCGCGCCTAATTCTCCACACTGGGCTTGGTTCTTGGCGCGCGGAGGGTGCGTCTAGCAACCATCCGTCTTCTGGACTGTGTTTTGCGACGCCACGAGCGACGACTGCCGCTCGCCGCTCCCCCATTTCCCAATTCGATCGTTTGCGCGAACTCGATTCGGGTCCGTAGCGGTTGACGACCCAAACGGGGAATCGATCGTTACGGTTTTAGGTTGGGGATCCTTGATCGCGGTTGCGCCGTCGTTATGTCCGTCGGTTGCATGCTTGTTTTCGGACTTTGCTTCATTTCAATTTCGCGTTTTGGCTATATTTCGTGGGGCGTTGTGGGATGGGTGTCAACTGCCTATTATCCTTTCGCGCTACCCACTCGTCTCGGCGACTTTACGTTCCGCATAGCCTACGCCTACGCCTACGTCCTGTCTGGGATTACGAGACGATACCACCCGCACGCCCCCACGCATCTCCTCTGGTCTTAGATATCTACTTTACTCTCACTCTCTTCTCTTGACTCTTGACTCTCACTCTCGTCTCTCCTTTCCTTGCCACGACCCAGTCACGACCCGCTAAGCTGGACGTTTCTCCCCCACCCCTTCTCTACCAGCCGATGTCGACCTTCGGCTTCTCCGGCTTCGGCGCGGCGTGCGACCCGCGCGTCCTGCGCGCCGTGTTTGAGCACACGTCGCCCGTGGTGAAGCGGGTACGGGGCGCGATGTGGAGGCGCGTGAGGAGGGCGTGAGTGTTGCTTGTCTGCGTCTCTCGCTTTCTGTTCTGTTTTCTTCCACTTCGTTTCAATGCTTTCTTTCTCCTTCCTTTCGATACTTTCTTTTGTTTCCTACTTCTTGGGGCGGGCGTCGTGTATGTCGAGACCTCGTGTGCTGACATTTTTTTGTTTGCAGCACCACCGCGCTCAAGAACCTCAAGTCGCTCGCGATCGCGCCGTCGGTGTCCGCGCCTGCCCCCGCTGCTGAGGGTGGAGCAGTAGGGACGGCGGCGGCGGCGGCGGGAGGGAAGAGGAGAAAGGCGGGGATGGGGATTCCGGATTGTTGTATCTGTGAGTCGTGCTTCCTCCCACCGTCGCGCACGATACGGGACGGTTCCATCCCCTCTCCCTACCCTCCGCGTCCTGCCTCCCGCGTCCTTCCTTTCTTCATCCCCTCCCTCCCTCCCTCCCACGTCCTCCATGCACGTATACTCACCCTCCCTTCGCAGGCCTCTTCCCCGTCTCGATCCGCCAGGCGCTCTTCATCGCGCCGTGCTCGCACGCGTTCCACTACAAGTGCCTGCGGCCGCTGCTGGAGCAGCATCATCCGGCGTTTAGGTGCGTTTTCCTCGCTTCTCCTCATGTATCCATGTCCATGCTAATCTTCCGCTGCAGCTGCCCGCTCTGCCGCACGTTTGCCGACCTGGAAGAGGACGTCGAGGTCGAGGCGGAGGAGGTGCGTTTCGTTTCTGGTGTCGCCCCCCCATTCCCTTTCCTCTTTTTTCTTCCTTGGGCGTTTGTGGTGCGGTGGAGGCCCGGGCGAGCCAGGAGATGGAGAGCTGCAAGATGCTTGGAACCGGACGCGACCATGCCGTGGTGCGCCGTGCTCGTGTCTGGGGTGGTCGTGGCGGGAGAGCAGGTGCTATGTGGCTGTGATGCGCGCAGCCCCCGCAGCCGATCACAGATCGCCGAGAGTGTGCACACATCCGTGGTGTGGATGGGCGCGCGGGGTAGCGTCTGGGCTACTCTTGACTGGGTCGTTTGAGCGTTCGGTGACGGTGGTGGTGTGAAGCGCGGCGGCGTCGCTTATTGCACGCCTTCCCGACATGATGCGCAGCAGGGCCGGAGGGAGGGCGTGCGTCTTTACATTGTGTCAGCACTGGCGACTCGTCTCAGGGCGAGCGCAGGGCGGGGCAGGGGCCCCGTGGCGGGCCCTGTATGTCTGCGCGCGCGGCTTGGGGGAGGGCGTGCCGTAAAGGCGGTGGCGGGTGTCACGCTGGCATTGGTGGCCCCCAAACAAGCGTGGGTCAGGACGACCATCCTGTCGTGCTTCGCGAGTTCCGGCACGGCGTGTGGTCGTTGGGGGCTGGGCTGTGCCTCTCCTTTTTGCTCTTCTTTCGTCTTTCACTGTTACCTCCTTCACCTCATCCTAACCTCCCTCTGCCTAGGACGACGAGTTTGAGAACCCCGACGCCTTCCCCGCGGAGACGCCGCTCGTCGCCCACGGCACGATCCCCGGACTCGCGCTCCCCGACGAGGTCATGGAGGAGGGCGTACTCGCCGACGACCTGGAAGCGGAGGACGGCGACGAGGTGGACGAGCTGTTTGCCGTGCACGGCGGTGGCGGCCATAGAGGTGGCGCAGAGACGGAGGTGGAGGATAATGTGGGCGGGCACTCGAGGTGGGTTTTAGTTTCTTGCGCGCGCGTCTTCTGCTCGGATTGGGCTTTCTTCTTTTCGGCCCCTACATATCTCCTTACTCCCTTCCATCTTCCCCCAAGCTCCGCCCATTTCTCCTTTTGCGCACCCGTCTTCGCCTCACCTTCTTACACAATCTCTCATCCCCGTGTCGTTTCCGCAGCTGACTCTGATTTGATTCTCCCCTCTTTCTTCGCCCGCAAATACGATGTTTCTCCTGACCGCCCTTCTTCGCCTCGCCCTCGCCCTACTACACACACACTATCCACCCACTACCACCGATACCCGACGCCACTCCTCGACCACCACCACAACGCACCTCGCGCCCGACAGAAACCGCAGCGCGGCCATGGACGAGGACCTCCCGCCGCTACCCGACGCGGAGGACGGCGACGAGATGGACGTCGAGTCGGGCGAGGGGAGCCGGTCAGAGCACGGCCAGCGCTTGAGCGGGGAGGGGCTCCTTGGGGGGGCGACGCTCCAGGGAAAGCGCAAGCGATGAGGGTTATGACTTAATGAACGATGTGTATACGCGGAGAGGGCGCGGTGTAGAGTTGTCGGCGCGGGGAGAGGATCGCATTTAGCGATTGCATGGGGGCGATGTATTTATTATCGTTGTAATGTCTCTTCACGTTTTCTGTTTTCTGTTTTTCTTCTACGCATTGTTTGGAGACGAGTTGGGGTACATGTATATTAATTAAGTGCTGCGTCTAATGTGGATATTGTTATAGACCGTTTGCGTCCGCACGGAGGGCCGTCCTCAATATTCTAATCGATGGGTATCATATTCTAAGCTCCAGAATCCGAGAAATGCTTCATAGCAACCCATTTTCGAGACTTCGGAATCTTTCGAAACGATAGAATCCCGGCGGCATCGGTGCGGGGTAGCTTTTCCTTGATTTCGGCACCAAATCTCTTGGCATCGAGGTCGATGCAGTCCACCGTGAGACGGACCTCCCGCAGATTTTTCTGGGCCAGATACGCCAATGCGTCATCGGCCGCGGTACTGACGGGATACTCGCCCGGGTAGTTAGGTATGTTCGAGGTGAGCGTGACGCCGAGGAGCTCGAGCCTGGGGGCGATGGATGGCAGCTGGGTCATAAGGAGCCTCAGCGTGCCTCCCAACCGGACGACGGAGGCGCGGAAATTCAGGGTACGCAGCCGAGGAAGCACAGGGAGGTTGGTTGGTGGAAGGTCCCCTGGGCCGAGTGAGTGATGAGTGTGAGGCAAAATCTTGGTGCGCGGGAAAGATGGGACGTACAAAAAAAGCTGATTGTTAGGTGCTGAAGCGAGGCAGCATATTTCGAGACGATTTCGAGACTGTCCGCGTGCTGTCTGGATGGGAGTGCAATTTCCAGGTGTTGGAGATGCGCTGAAGCCGAATTCACCGCAGGGCTCAGGAAGAAGGTATGGACATCGGGGGTGTCCGTTGGCGAGCCTTCAATGAGGACCAGGTGATCCAGTGATTTAGGCTCGCAGGATTTCCCAAATTTGACCTTCAGCGCCAGATCAAGATCCCCTATCTGCAAGACCACCTCCTTATAGCACGCGAAAGCATGCCACAGAAGTGCAGCGGGAACGCCGCAACAACGAATCACCGCAAGGGAGTGCATAGTTGGAAGCGATAACAAAGAGATAATGGCGGCGCGCAGTTCCGTGGGCCAAGCAGTCCAGAACCAGAATTGCCAGTCCTCGCCTGATATCGCCACACGTTTTACTCCGATGAGCAGTCGGAGTATGTTGACCAGCGGAACATGATTTTCGCTCTGATTGAGCTGCAAGCTGATGTGAAGATCGCGAACGTAGGAAGCGAGGTGGGGGCTTTGGGAAAGAACCTCAGATAACTGGGCTACGGTGTTCGCCCCCAAAGTCAAGCATCGAAAAAGGCGCCACTGGCCAGCGAACAGGAAGGTGTGGGACACCAGAATCAATGTCTTCAAATCTTCATGCGTGTCCACATTGTCGATAATCAAGTCGACGAGCTCCGCCGGGAGGGGGAACATCGTGGTTGGTTGGAGAGGCGCGATGGTGTTACGAACGTAATCACCCCTCCTTTTTTTCACCTCACCTCACCCCTGCCTCACTCGTGTTTTAAAATTTTTGGGATATCGACCTCTTTTCAAACTCCGCTCGGACCGTGGACCGATGATTTAAGCAGTGGTTTTCTGTTTTCCTGTCGTATCATTTCCCGGTTGATAAAATTCTGTAGACATAATACCCACCATTTATTTCCCGTCCGAATTGAACAGTAGGTGTATTTTTTCTGAACCGTTGCGTGCACAGGTTGTATGAGAGGTTGATGAGAGGTTCAAGTCGGACCGAGCACCGGCGGTGTGTGTTTGGCTGGCGGCTGTGATTAACAGGTTGTGTGCGGACCCCCGGTCCGCGGAGGTCGGCCCGTCGCTTAAGGGTCATATCTCGGAATTTTCCGCCGCACACCTCTTGTTGCGCATCTCCTTTTCACCTCACCCCTCTTTTAAAATTATCATTATGCCTGTCTGAAGTCTTTTCGAACTCCGCCATCAGCTGTCCGGCATCTTCCGACCTTGCTTCCAATTCCACTTCGCAACGGAAAATTCAAGATTCAACCGAAGAGGTGGGGTGCGCACCCCACCGCGCTCTTGTACAAAGCACCGCCGCCGATCTTTGCTTGTTTCTTTACTTCAGCGTCGGTTTGTCGATCTGTAGACTCCGGAACCGAGCCTGCTGGAATGTCTTGCAATCACTTCGTTTCATGGTCGTTCAGGTCAGCCGCTGAGGAATTGAGCTCACACGCCGGACTTGGTCACAAGCCACTGTGAAATTTTTTCATGGTGGCTCTCAATTCTCGAGCTACTCTCAATGACTGGTCACTGAAGCGCCGCCCCAAGCCTAATGGGTGTAAATATAGTCGTCAACCTCGTTTTACAGTCTGTCAATACCGTCAACAGGCTCAACCTGTGACCCAATGACGGTTCAATCAGGTCATCATACATTTGTGAATCCAGATCGTCAGTGGCCTCATCGCGGACGAGCGCACACGATGAGACAGCAGAGCCCTTTCAAAGTCGCTTCTCCCAGAGCCATGATGTCTCTCCCAGGTAAGGTTCCTGGGTCCCACGCGGTACTTGGAACCGTTGACTCGGTACAGGAGCTCTCGGGAGATGTAAGTCTGATGCTTGACATTGCAACAAAGGCCTGTTGATGGTACGAGGGAAGAGGGTTTCTAGAACAATCTCATGTCAGTAAGCACTGCCAAGTTGGTCGTGCCAAGGCATCGACGATCCAACTGTGAATTCGGTTTCCACGGTTTGATCTGTTTTGTCTTACATCCAAGTAGTTTGCTCAGAAGCTCAAGTCGTTGAACGTTTGAACCATTCACAAACAACTGATTCTGAAGCGTTGATCTTACAACGCAACAGGTATTGATTCCAAATATGGCAATTGATGTTTGGTTGTTGCAGGTGTGACCCAAAGTTGAATGGTACCCTATCTATAATATGGTCCACGTAATCTTCAAGTTGAGTTCCTGAACCAGACAATCCGCCGTCCCACTTTTCAACCATCGGGAACCTCATAACTGGCATGTTTCCAAACACACTCCAAACAGCCTTGGCATAATATTGAGCATTGGATTGGTAATAGTGCCTTTGCACAGGTACAAGGAGCTCATCATGAAGTGTTTTCCTGTCCACACATCATCTATCTACCCCGCTCATGGGTTAGAGTTCCCATGATCCGATTCGGATAGTCACTATCCCTTTATCATCTCCGGATGGGCGTATAGTGCGGTTGGTTATTACACCCCCTTGTGTGTACTTCGTGACTGCTTGGTGTAGATTTTTCAGGACTCAAGAGTTGGCAGATATATCTTCCAACACAATGATATTAACTGTTACATTGAGAGACGGTCCCAACCACCATACTAATTCAGTACTAGTAGTTGGGGTGAGGTCACTCTGTTGAACATGGCAATTGTCAAAGGGAAATTGAAACTGAGAGGTATGAGCCAGGAAGTGAGGGGAAGAGGCTCAATAGTGCGTGGAGCATATCTGTTTCATAGTTGTGTGGGATATTAATGAGTACTGCATGCAGACTACACCCGTTCGACTCGGGGCCAGGGCATTTTACGAGGGAATTGACCTTAAGCGCTTACTAGCGAGTAAGCTCACAGTATAAACAGATATATATACTTGGAATTTCGGGGTGAGAACAGAAACATACACAACATCTGCGGAGAGTTGAAGACACACACATTTGAGTAAGAAGGTGTGTGAGCAAGGAAGCCATGTGCATTGAAAATCCAATTTTCTTTCCTCTTTGAAAAGATCTCACCTACCTTGGCTTTTTTCTTGGGCTTGGGACCAACTATTCGTATCTCTCGCATATATAAGGCTGGTAGGGCCAACGAGCAGTAGGGCCTGCTACCAAAATTAATTACTGAAGACTTAGAAAAAACAAAGTAGAGCTCTTTCTCTGACAACTCCAAGTTCATACGGACTCCGGAGAAGTGGAGGTTAATCGTAGATCTTAGAACTGCCCAAATACAGTTGAATCAGACTCAGAAGAAAGGGTTGACGGAAAAATCAAGTATGAGTGCCAAGTTTGAAATATCGCTCAGAAGCCTGATTTCCCCGTTGTCATCAACCATCACAATTGAGCTCTCTACAGGGAGCAATGGGCAGCAAGCTCTTTAAATTTCACTACCCCCCTGGCGGTAAAGCTCAACTGGGAGGCTCATATTTGGCTCAACATATCTTGGGGCAATGTCCTCTCTTCAATATACACGGCGCTATCTTTGCTCAAACACAAGAAACTCACTCACCATCGTCTAGCTCCCATTCCTTCTGGCTGCAATCCTGGGTAGAAAAACAGACAGACAGCCATGACATTGGCCCCACTGTGCATAGGAACGGCATGCCACTGTGAGAGTTGCTTGCTGTGGTGCCTGTGCATTGTCTGCATCCAGATAAGCCATCTCATTGTTGACTGGCCTCTATCCATGGCAGCGACATGCTGCAGCAGGAGATGGGCTTGACTGCAGTGCCCGGCACATTTGAAGTCACATAATTGCGCCTAACCCGAATACTGTACATATCCCCCCCCCCCCCCCCTGCATACTGTTGGACTAGAAATGCAACCCACTCTGGCACGGTACAGTGGCTGGGGGGTGGTCACTTTGCTTTGCCAGTTCCACATTCTCCATGTCTCGGTTCGTTTCGGATCTCCCTTCCCCTCAGATTAATTTATTTACTGCCTCTGACAATCTCAGTGCCAGAAAGATAGCGGCCGGTATGGCCACAAGCACCATCCATGGTGCCAGTTGAATGGTACATAATCCAGCAAGTAATTGATTGATGCTCTGCTTTCATCGAGTTGCCATCCTCATTGTTAGCCATTCTATTTACAGAAAGCTAATGCTGGTTCAGATGCAACTGCATCTGTGGGAACATCTTAAATATGTCAACCCGACAAATGATACCCCTGCAATGGTTCACCCGACATACACAGTTGTGTACCATGTAATATTGCCGAAGCAGGTTCAATGTCTCAGCATGTGACCTTTTTGCCCCGTTTACTCCATTTGTTTCGTGAGAAATATGCAGTCACTGGATGACTGGTATATAGTCGCATCAATTGGGCTGGGCAAATGACTGTAGCATACATTAGAGGCCATTCATCATATATCTTCTGCAATGTAGAATGCTGAATTCATGAGTATGTGATTATCCCAACAAGTCTACAAATGCTGGCTCGGTGCTCACTTTGGTCATCCTTCCGGCAGTGCTCAAGTTTTTGTTTCCGTCTCATATTTTGTTGTCGCTTCACTATGGTAGCGTGACGGAACACCAATGGCAATCTTAGTTGTTAGAAAATTGTCTACTTCCATGTGAACTAATTGCTCGAATAATACCCGTTTACCATTTACTGCTTCAATCGGTCTAAACTGTACATTGATGCAATCCAGAGATTCAAGTGATTCCGAGGCCACTGCAGGACCTACTTTCGCAATGTTCTGTGCTGCCGGTGGCCTGCACTTTGAGTTGGTCTCCACGATTGACCATGCATTCTCATTCATCTGCAGAGACCTGTCTACAAATTTAGGGAATGTCAGAGGTCCAATATCCACTCAAAGCTGCGCCCAAACAGTGCATATCTGCGGTTACCTTTGACATGGTAGATGGTAATAAGTATTAACCTGAGCTGCATTCTCCACCGTGTTCACTGGATCAAGTGTTCTGGATATAAAATTAGAGGACATGTCAAGCATCTTGACCGGAATGTACTTAGGTACTACTTTAAAAATTTTGCTGAAGACCAGACGGGTGAATTTTGAGAAAGCAAGAGAAAAGGTCCAATGATTGAATAGACGCCCGCTTGACGCACGCCCGACATGAACGGAATTTTGCTAAACAAGATTATGACATTTCTCGTGGCAATCAGGGGCTCAGATCTCGGAACAACAAAAGCCGAAGAGGTTTGGCGGAAAGATCAGTGCTTACCGGAAAACTGCTGACGAAAATGTGGTTTACTGCAAAAACGTAAAATCAGGCTCCCTAAGACCTGTACCTTAGGGTAGCGGGAATATTAAACTTGAACACAGGTCAGAAAATATTATATTCCTCCGTGCAACCAAATGCCACGCCCCAGGCTGGCCAGATATTCCAACGACAGAGTAGGTGAGCAAGGCTCGGTAGTGCGTCGTATGCATCTGCATTTTGACTTATCTCAGGATGTGAATCCCCCCGAGGCCAGTTTGAATTTCACCGAACACAGGTTGGTTTATGCCGGGGCACAGATTGGTATTTGCTGGGTGTCAACTTCATCCTACTTAGGAATACGGTGCGCGGCGTAATTTCATCCTGCGATAGAGTAGCCTGTGCTATGAAAACCTATAACCACTTGATCTTGAGGCGGATCTTAGGGTGGTTAAATGCCCGAAAAGGTCAGTTTTCATTCAATTCACGTAATGCAAGGAACCTTAAAAATTAAAAGCATGAAACGTAGGATGAAATTAATCAAGGGCTCTAGCTTCTGGATCTAAGCCGCACTGGAAGAGAGCACTGCTATGATTTACCCAAAAAATAGAACAAAGGCAAGCCCAAATGGCGCGAGCTCCCACTATGTCTGAATCAGAACAGAGTCAGAACCTTGATATGATCCTAAATGGCCACACATACATGTTCGCTAAGACCTGTACCCTTCGTCGTCCTAGTCAGTGTCGCTCACCCAACCGCGACCAAGATCATTGTCCTCATCAGCATCGCTCATCCAACCATCAACCAAGTCGCTGATCACCATGCGGGTCTTTCCCTTCGCCGCCTCGGTACTGGTGCCAGAGGTTGACTTCGATGGCCTGCACTGCATTTTGATGGCTTCTCGACCCAAGCCTGCGCCGAGGTTGCTCGGCACACCTGGACACACTTGGATCTTGGCAGACCCTGCCGAGGTTTGCTCAAGGTATGCACCTCACGATCACTTGGGTTCTTGGACTCGACCATGCTACTTAAGTATACGCAACTTGTAAGTGATCACAACAGATCTCAAGTTGACGTGGGAAGGACGTGAACGTGACGTCACGGTGACAAAATGGTGTTGCGACTTCGAATCTTTCAGCGGGCCGATGCTCCTGTCAAATACCTCTCATCTTTAGGCAAAGCGGTTACATTCCCAAGGATTAGGTCTTGTATCCCCTGTGTAATTCTTTCTGACAGAAACTACGAGGACACTGGATTATGTCCGGATCCGTGGGAAACCCGCGGGTCGCGGGTTTCCGAGGCTGTTTCCCACCAATATTTTCCCACTCGCCTTTTGATCTGATTGATGCGACAAAATGGGCAATGGGGGCTTGTATTGGAGTCGGGTACTGAGGAACTTGAAGGGGGCTATAGAAGGACACAGTTCGCTGAGGGACTCGGCGCACCTTGAGAGAGGTGGTGCTAGGTGGTTCGAGGCCGCCTCGCATGCACCTCGTCATCTCTGGGCACAGCCTTGCCGGGCAGACCCAGGGCAGACCCTGCCGAGGTGTCTCGGCCGATCTCGGCTAAGGCTCGCCAAAGCTGGACTCACGTGGCTCCAGGAGCCGTCAAAATGCAGTGCTGGCTTCATCGTGACCGCTTTTTCGGGCTGTTTCATTCCTATTCTTTGTGTGTTTCTTTGCACTGTCGACTTTCCCAATTTTGTGGCCCCGAGGCGCTGATGGGACGTGCTTGTCGGGGGGGTTCAGGATTCGTTTATTGTGGCCGTGATGCAGCTTGTTCACTGTGAACGGGATCGCGCCATGTGTACGAAGCAATGCAACAATTTTCTTCTCGCTAGATGCTGCTTGCAGTGCACTGCCATATTTGCCACCTTGCATTGGAAGAATCAGTCATGGCTTCTGAAAAATAATCGTCTTCTCACCTTGAATATTGGGGTCTGCACCGTGATCGAGAAGCAGTTTCACAATCTCCAAAACCTCATCCAGTGGCATGTCCTTGTTCCAATGATATTGATATATACTGGCGACCCCCTGCAAAGCGGTGCAATATTGGCCACCTAAAATTGACACATTTCGTGGCAGCACTGCAAATTGAGTTCTGTTCCCACCTTGAATGTTGGGATCTGCTCTATTTTCAAGAAGTACTTTGACAATCTCTAGCCTTCCATTGGAAGCAGCAGCCTGCAGTGCTGTGCCATCATTGCCGCCTGAAATTCAGTCGGTCCATGCACACGGAAAGTGTAAACTGTGTTCTCACCTTGGATATTTGGGTCAGCACCACTCTCAAGGAGCAGTTTGATGTTCTCCAGCTTTCCCCGGGAACAGGCCGCCTGAAATGCTGTGTCATACATGCCACCTAGACTTATGGTCCATCTGGCATGCTGAAAGAGTGAACTATGTAATCTCACCCTGAATATTGGGGTCAGCACCACTCTCAAGAAGTAGTTTGATGATCTCTGGCCCTCCACTGTAAGAGGCCGCCAGTAATGCCGTGCCATTCTTGCCACCTGAAACCTAGTTGGTCCAGCACATGCAGAAAGTGTAAACTATCTTATCACCTTGGATATTCGGGTCAGCACCACTCTCAAAAAGAAGTTTGACAGTCTCCAGACTTCCTCTCCATGAAGCCGCCTGCAATGCTGTGCCATCCTGGCCACCTAAAACTCGCTCGGCCTATGCAGCATGCGGAAAGCATGAACTGTGTTCTTACCTAGGATAATGGGGTCTGCACGGCTCCCAAATCGAGTTCTGTTCCCACCTTGAAGATTGGGGTCTGCACCATTTTCAAGAAGTAGTTTCACAACCTGCTCCTTGCCCCAAGAACAGGCTGCCTGCAATGCTGTGCCATACCGGCCACCTGAAACTTGCTCGATCTGTGTAGCTCACGGAAAATGGAACCATGTTCTCACCTTCGATATTTGGGTCAGCACCGCTCGCCAAAAGCAGCTTGACAACCTCTAGTTTCTGTCCACAGGAGGCCGCCTGCAATGCTGTGCCCTCCTGGCCACCTAAAATTCATGTGGTCCATCCAGGTCACTGAAAGTGTGAATTGTGCTCTCACCTTGAATATTTGGGTCCGCCCCAGCTTCCAAAAGCAGTTTAACAAGATTCAGCCTGCCTTTGTCTGCAGTGCTGTGCCATATGTGCCACCTAAGAATTTTCAAGTTGGTTACAGATTGGTGAATGTGAGTCTTCCTCTGCAACACAACGCACTCTCACCTAGAATATTGGGATCTGCACCGTGTGCCAATAATGTAGTCACAAAGTTCAGATCTAGCCTTGACACGGCCAGTTGAAGGACAGTTGAATACTCGCACCCTAGTGATGTTTAGTACACATTCACTGCCCTGCAATAACAGCACCTTCAACCTGCACATTGACAGTTGCACCCTTCGCAACTAGATCCCTAAGTATCTCGGTATTTGCCGTCCCCAATATTGCATTCTGCAGTGAAACAGTATGCTCATCTATGCGCTGTTTCTCGCGATGTGCAAGCTCCTTTTGACGTCGTGTCTCGCGTCGTGCAAGCATTGCTTCGATAAGATCGCGAAAGGGAAGGAATAACAGGAGCATGGCAAGAATTTGACCAAATGTCCAATCAGATTCGCCTGCTTCCTGCCGCCCGAGATTTCGTCGAAGAGTGAGCTCGATATCGACCAGGAATATAAGATTGATGACAAAAAGGAGGACCATGCTGACTACGGTGGGGAAGATGCTCGGCGAGGAAGGAAGACCGTTATACCATGTTTTTTAATGCTCCATTAATTCGACGGAGGACAGAGGTGGTTGGGGAGGGGGCTGCCGTGAGGCGCGACGGAGGTCCGGATTTCGAGCATCGTGTGTTGTGCCATTTCTGGTAGCCTAAAAACATACTGAGGAAGAGAGCAGTCGGCGCAATCAAATTTAGTCCGGGTGCCAAGAACAGTGAATAGATTGCAATCGACCATGCACGCAGTGCACTCGACCCCAGAGGTACGTTTTTGCCCAAAATCACGGTGGATGCGGCTTCGCAGAACTGGCCAGTTCCGAAAGAACGTGGGTCGCTCCAGAGCCAAATTCCCAGACCAGCCATGATGGAGAGGTGAAGGGAGCCAAGGACGAGGACAATTCTTCTGAAGATGAGTGTTATTGACAACTTGTCCCATCCTAGAGATGAATTCAGCGTATTCCGGATAAATCAGTAATAATCTTACTATGTGGCCCGTTGGCACGATAGACCTTTCCACGAGGTTGAGATACATTTTTTTGATCTATGAACCGCTGTCAGCGACAAGTGTCAATTTGGGAGGAAGGTGTGTGATGTACTCTCTTGATCCTCGTCGCTGTTGGATCCCAGTGAACCAAAGACCAAAAGCTTTTCTCCGAGATGTCTTATCCAGGATCCAAGGTCTGGCTTGATCTGCTCTGGACCAGGCTGGCTCTTGTGGTGAACATAGAGCTCGAGGAGGAAGTAGATGAATGTGTTGGTGTTGTTCATCCAACTTAAATCCAGGACAATGCTTGCATGAAAGCTAGACAGTCTATCACTGCCGGCCCGGGCCTGGGCCATGGCGGAGAATAAAATGGCAAAAGCCGTGATGAGAATCGTCGTCGATTGCGTTTCTATCGACTCCAGCTCGTAATCGGACACATGTCCGTCCAGGCGTATGCGGCACTTCGATATATCAGATGTCCGCTGATCAGCGGACAGTGCTGATGTATCAACACCTCTAATTAGAGGTGATTCTGATGTATCAGCTCACCGCTGCTCACCTTCATTTCCGCCCGCACACACGCGGCGCCCGATTCGGGCGCCCACCGTTGGCCCCACTACCCCGCCTCAAATGATGGCGCTCCACAGCCACTCCAAACGGGGCGAACATTTTGTTCCCATCATCCATCCGCCTTGCTTCCGCCCTCCACCACCCGGGCTCCCTTTCGCCTCTGGCCCTCCTGCTTGCTCTGTGCCTTTGCCAGCATGTCCTCCTTTCGTGCTCCTACCGATACCTCAAGTTTTCGGCCTCTATTGACTCTCAATACCGCAGCATTGGCGCTGCGCTGGCATCCTTCCGCCGTACCACATCGCCCATAAACACGGTTTCCTACCTCGGGCTGTTCTGGTTTTCTGCCTCAAGCATCCAGTGTGTCCCTCCTTAGGCCTCCAACATCTTCCAGCCCTTCAGTTTGCCCGAGGACCTTGTAATCGGCCGTAGCTCCCACCCGGCTGATTGTGCACCAGCCCTCCTTGGCTCCCGTACTCGATCCCCGCTCCTGCGTGCTCGTTGCCTGTGCTCTCGCGCTCAGCGCCCGCGCCGTTTGCTGCCTGTGTCCCTGCGCCGTTCCCTGCCCCCGCTTATGCTCTCTGCACGCACCCCCGCGCTTGTGCTCGCTGCCCACCGCCCCCGCGCTGGTGCTCGCTGCACGCGCCCTCGCGCTGGTGCTCACTGCCCACCGCCCCCGCGCTGGTGCTCGCTGCATGCGCCCTCGCGCTGGTGCTCACTGCCCGCCACCCTCGCGCTCGCTTTCCACTGCCCTCACACTCGCTGCCCGCACCCTCGCGCACGTTCCCCGCACCCCCGCGCTCATTGCCCGCCATCCTCCTGCTCCCCGTCGCCGTCGCGCTTGCTCCCCGCCACCCTCGCGCTCGTTACCCGCCCCCGACTCGTCTTGTGCTCACAATACCCGCTCCACATGTGCTCAATGACCGGCGCCCGGGCTCTCGATACCCGCACCATGCGCCCCGGTCGCCGCCGCTCGTGTCCTTGTTGCCCTTGTTGCCCGCTGCTCCCGTGCTCAATCCCTGTCCCGTGCGTGCTCGCTGCTCGCTGTTCGCACCCGACCGCTTCTATCTGCGCACTTGTTGCCGGCCGTTGACGTGCACTTACGCGCCTGCCGCACCCTCTTCGCAGCCATGTCCGATTTGTATCATCTTTTTTTTCTTGCTACGCTCCTTCTCGGTACGTCCTCTTAATCTATTCCGATCAGATACATACACATAATTCCAATACCCATTACACTTGTAAATGCTTCGAGCCGCAATGAAACATTGTCTTATGTCGAAGAATGGTTATCAACATCTTTGGTCCCTCAACGGGCCTTGGGAAACCGAGAGGAAATGGTTAAATGAGGAGCTTCCGGAATCTTGGCGCTTCGGAATTAAGGCCCCGACGGGCGCTTCACGAGCGTCTATTGCATTTTTGAACTCAAAACCTTTCGGTGAGTGCTTACCTGGCCATATAGTTGTGGGATAATATTATTGAGGAGGTTCAGGATGCTATACCGTTGAGAAAAGAAACTTGGTAGGAGGAGATTGAGGCTTGCATAAAAGTGCCGGTGAAGCTGCCAACATCAGTGCAACTTCAACCCTATCCTATGTGAGACCATGGACTTATTTATTTATTTTCAACCAGAGTGAGTTTCGACCGTTCTGACTGGGTGAGGTTCCTAGACCTCATATATCCCCTCAGATGTCGAATATTCCTCAAAGGTAGCTGTTTTCAACGCTTTCTTCGTGTGCGCGTGCTAATTTGGCCCTATAGGTAACATTTTTGGTGTCACTGTCATGTAGATCGATTATAAACTCAATCGACCCACCTCCGCGGTTTTGGCTAATGGTTTAGAAGAGATGCGCTTCTTCAGAGTCGCTCATAAGTGTGGGGCGCAAATTACCGAAGCCGAACTTTCTGTGCTCGTTCACGGTAAGCGCCCATCAAGCGCCCGTCCGGACGCTTCGGCAGCGTTACCCAATGCAGTGTTGTCCTTAAGAGTTAAGACTTAAATTAAGTTAAGGCTTAATTACCCCTTAATATTAAGACTTAGCTTCATGCTTCGGTGCCGTTAAGCCTTAATTAAGACTTATTGATGGCAATTACGTCATTTTTCTTCGCATCTTCTTCGTCAATGCCACCCACCCGCGGCCCTCTGTGGGAGTTCCCCCACCGAGGAAGAAAGTGTAACATGGCACATTGCAATGCCTACTGCCGGGCTTGTATTGCCCTTTATCGCCCAGACAATGTCCCCATTCCAATCGACCCCCGCACGCGTCGATCGTTGGTCAATTCTGCATGTTCCTGGAACAAGGTTCATGCCAAATGGATGGTAGCTGCACGGGATCTCTCGGACGACGAGGATGGTGAAGAACTTCAACGGTTGGCAACCACGATGGGGCCATCAACTACCAAATTTCTTCCTCGTATATTAGCGAAACTCTTTGGCGGTCAAATCAAGCGCCCTTTCAAGGCGGCTCCGCGTCCTTTCACGAGGGAAACATTGCTCATGGAGCTGTTGGCTGCCGAGCACTCAGACGAAGAGTTAGACGACGGGGAACTGGAAGGGTCTGGCGATGATTATGACGGCTGATTGTGCAGTACCTACTTACGATCTGACACAGAAAAAAATTGAGCACCCCTTAACTTAAGCCTTAATATGCCCTTAATATTAAGGCGTAATTAGGTGTTAAGGCCTTAACAAAAGATTTACCCTTATTAACACCTTAAGTGACAACACTGACCCAATGTGACAAATGTTACTTCTCTTGGCCTCCACCACGACGTCCTCCCGTCCAGAGCTCTCCCCCGGTCGCCTCGTCATACGACTCGTTACTGATTCTCATTTAACCCGTTTTGGGCATCCACAGCCCTCTTTTCAAGCATTTTCATCGAACGGATGTCCCGCAACACATCATTCCACTTACCGCGATCTCTGTGCTGCCGGATTCTCGTACTTCTCCTGGCATGGACAAAGATTACTAGTATCTTTCTGGGAACCTCAAAAGGCATCTCTCTACTTCCTCTATGCACCCACTAGGGACTATAGCCTTCGGCCCCGCCCCCCATTCGCTTTTGGCAAGTATTTATTTCCCTGCACATCGGCCGCGCCACGCAGTACGTACCTCCCTAAGTGGATTAGGGTGGGTGGTGTCTATGTACATGGCTCACTGCCCTGTGCTTTGGTCGATGGACGCCATGGCAGCGCCTCCGCTCTTCTACCATTGCTGTGTATTGTGGTGGGACGAACACGAGGTTGGGAATGGCCACTGGGCAGTGCCACAGTGTCTGGCGCGGCGTCGGATCGGCGGGGTGAGCGGCCGCTGAGGCGCGGAAGTGCGCCGTGCCGACGCCCGAGGCGGGGACATCTGGTTCTGCGAGCCACGCTGGGGGCGGGGACTCAACCGCTCGTACTCGCACTTGCGGTGAAATCGGGCGCCGGTGCAGGCGTGGTGGTGGTGTGCGCAGGGACGTGGATGTGCCCGCGCCACAGGGGAAGTGCTGTGGGTATGGCAGCGGGCTGAGCATGCTGCTCGACGGGTCTGCCTCTGCCTCTGCGTCCCCTTCCCATTCCCCTGCCTAGACACGAGTGTCGAGTGCAGGCGGGGGTGCGGGTGCATCCACCAGTGTGGATGCAGACGCTGTTTTCCCCCACGCGCATGCTGCTCCACGTGCCGGGGCCGTTTGTCGTGGCAATGGCGTACGGCGAGACAGACTGCGCGGAGGCAGCACCGGCGGACATGAGCATCGCGTCCGAGACCCACCATGGATCTGCGGTAGTGGGTACACCGGGCCCATGTGCGCCAGACTCGCCGCCGCCGCGTGCAAGTCCGGAGCTGCGGATATAGAGTCGCGGCACGACAACTTGGCGCTGTGCCAGACCTCGCTCGCGCCGGCGGAGCCGCTGGGCGTGTGGTACATTGTGAGCGTGGAGGTGGCGGTGGACGCGCGGGAGGCGTGGATACGGGACCAGGAGTGCGAGCGCGAGCGGTCGAGGGAGGATGCGCCGGGGGGGTGAAGGCGACTTGGGAGGCGGCAGAGGGGGTTTTACGGTGCGGGTGCGAGGACGGGCGCGCGTTGAGCTCCGAGGATGCGAGGGTGTCTGCGTTGTGAGTGAGGTTAGCTGGCCGCGGCGACGGCAGAGGCATGTCGGGCCTGCCCCCACACGGGGATGATGGCCTGCCGTGCACTAGATTGTTGCTCACCACGGCGACACAGAAGCGCAGCACGTCCTCCTCGCGCAAGGGGGCTTGGGTGGATGTCGTCCCACCGACCTTGTGCAACTTGGAGCGTGAAGCGCCGGACCAGTGCCGATCACACTTGATCATGATGAGCGCTCACTCGACTCACAGTGACTCACCTAAATCCGTTTGCAAGCATCAGTTCTCAGGCCTCAGCGCTCCTCATCTTTGGTTCACTCGAGCGGTGCAGCGCGGCGCCTAATCGACGCATTGAAAGGTGCACTGTGTGCATCTCACCGAAAACAGCAATTTGTCCCCCCCGGTTGTTACTACTTCACCTACTTATGACTCCCATGTGTACTGTCCATACTTGGTCTATCTATCATATTTTTTTTCAGAATTTTGGCGTGATTTCTGATATTATTTTGTCGTCGTCGTTGACAACGACGTCGAGGGTATTTGATCGCATTTGATCGCGACGTCAAGCCTGTTTGATCGCATTTGATGGCGACGCCGAGATCCTCGTGTCAATTGACGATGTCCGTCACTGGCTTGCAAATGAAGGCAGAAACCTACCTGGCATGATGTATCAGATTCGCCTCTGAACTAGCGGTTTTGATACATCATGGGTGTCAGGCCATCAGTGGGCCGTGATATATCATACCCCCGTACTAAGGTGGTCCGTCCCATAGGGCCCATATGCAGGGATGAAGCTGAGCAGATTCTGGGCGTAGATTGCGACGCGGACACCTATTCCAGAGATGTCGGGATTTGCAGGGATGGGGCATGGGGAAATGAAGCTCATGGTGCGCGGGAGAAAAAAGCCGTAATCGGCGCTTATTAGGAACCCAGGTTTGGCGTGTGGCATGGTGATTCTGTGATCTGTGTCACTCCTTCCAAAAGGCGCTGCAGTCCAGAAATTACGGCGCCTACACGTAAAGGACAGCCAAATCTTATTATCAGTACGGCACAATCGAAACTCCGGAATCGTCAACCAGTTCCTAGTGGACTCACAATCCATACGGTATGGGTAAGTATTCTTGATTCCGTAGTAACTGGATGGTTGAAAGTTTTACGTCACAGTGACAGGAAGATCTGTGGTACGATAATAAGCACCGGCACTTTCGAGCCGAACTTCTGAACTTGAAATGCGCACCATACACCTTTCAAATGCTAACCGCGGACTCGAGACGAAAAAACTGAGCGCTTTGCCACGGGTGCGAATATCCGCCGTACAGCTGCCCACGTTCCACATGGCCGCCAATGGACGCAAAGCGGGTGGGCACGCTAGCGCACACTGTGCCAAATGCAACTTCCAAAACATTTAAATGGAGCTTGATTTCTCGGAAATCAAATAAGAGACGAATGATATGTGAGGCCGAGAGGACGCATAGTGGAAGAAAAATAATAATAAATGCATTGGGCTCAGTTCGTCGTGAGATTGAGTGGTGTTTGGTCAGTGTAAGACAAATGGGCAGCGGCAGATACAAGGCGAGATTTTGGTTGCATTAGCAGAAGAGAAAAAAATTGTTGGATCTATGCAGCGGGAGATCACAGAGAAATGCGCGAACCGAGACAATTAAGGACATAAACCTGGATATTGGACACAGCAGTCGATACTAGAAGGCGAGCAGCACAAGTAAAGACAGAGCACATCAGGGCAGGCAAGTGCATCAACAGATCCATCTGTGTCCAGGAGAGTGTTCTGCCTGCGCAGACCGGGGGGTCAGAGACATAGATTCGTGTTTTCAGGGTCGTCTAAAGTCGTCTTCATCAAGGAATGCATACGGCTGCAGTAGTTAGTATTCACAGCATGAAAAGCGACGATAGAAAATTAGCTGAGTGGCTGCAAATTTGCCTTAAGTCCTGGAGTTCGTGAGAGCTCAAATACTTCCTTTCGCATTCGCGACTTTGGGGGCAAACAAGTTGAGAGCCCATGTCGAATTCTCAAAGAAAGCGTACGCGTCCAGTACCAGTCCATCAGACGTGCATAGCTTTGGAGCTGGATGACAGTACTCGCATATCCCAGACGCCAGCGCACCCGCGTGCAGCGAAGACCGCACAGTCGATCTTCATCGGGAGACAAGAGACGCAAGAGGAGCCATTGTGCGTCGGAATTGACTCGGCCCCTGTCGTACTTAATATTCCATATTTGCATCGACAACGGTGCATGCTGCTGTACAGGCATCCACCGACGTCAGCGAACGCTAGAGCGATCACGACGGGCGTGACACCTTTTGGAGACATTCATCCATCCACCGCGGCCTTGGGATGCTTGCTGGGACGTTGGATCACCACCACGGCGCCAAGAGTAGAGAGAAAGGGACACAACTGAGGATGTCTCATCGGGGTCCGTGCGCAGATCTCGCACTATGCATATCAAAGCTCTTGAAACAGCGTAATGAAGGCCCGAGATATGAAGCAGAGAGGACACATCCAGCGGCGCTGAGATCTCTATCAGCGGGAGATTGTGTAACACCACTCGCCCGCCCGTGCTCGCGAATACTCCTTGCAATTGGAAGCGGATTGATCCACCTATCTAACCACCTACCTACCTACCTACCTACCTACCTACCAAGAAAGTCTTCACAAGTTGAAGTTCTTGTTTGCCAATTTAGCCGCGCCGATGTCCGAGGGAGCTCGCGTACCATTTAATTCAATTCGCATGTCACAGGTCACAGGCCTAAAATTTTACGAATTTTTTCGTACCGGTCACAGGTCACCGGAGGCATATACGAATACTTCAAACAAGTCACAAAATCGCCAGAAAATGGCCCAAAAAATCGAATTGTTTTGCCTCCGCGCCGCCTGCTTGTGAAGCGGCGCCGCAGCATTCGCACGAGGTGCCAGTTTTGAGCTTTTCCGGCCCATCCGGTATCTTCGGCTTGTCTGGAAGACCAGCCATTGCAGCAACGATGTCGGAAAACGAGAAAATTGCAATGCTTCTGTGAGCAAATGATATCAGAGCCCATTTTGCAATCCCAGGTGAAAGCAAGTTATTTTGAACCATTCTATAACTACCCAGTCATTGCTGGGAAGGCAAATGTGAATATATGAGGTCCTGCCAACTTTCGGCTGATTTACGAAAAAAAATTCAGGTGTCGCGCTTGACCCGACCCAAATACGAAAAGTCAATTTCGTACGGTGCGGTCACAGGTCACAGGTGGGTACGAATTGAATTAAATGCTATAGTATTGCATGCACGGACGATGAGATGAGCATTCTCTATCGCGGAAGACGCTCGCCGGCCGCCAGACGTCGTGGGCGAGTGTGAGTGGTTGAAAATTGTGGGCAGAAGGCATGAAAAAAGAATTGCAGAGAAACACGAAAGATGCGCCCTGCCCAAGACGCATGCTGCAAAGATGGTGAGGAGGGGAGCAATAAGCCGGTAACTTATGGCTGTGACCCGGCAATCACGGATCCAATGTCCTTGCCAAGTCCTTGCCAAACAGCTCCACATATGTCTCTGAGCCCCACCCGAATCTCCCACTACTGTGGTGGGGTGTTTGGCCATGTTAGGCAGTAGCTTCTGTAGTGTAGTGAGCTGGCCTGTGCTTAGCCACGTAACACGCTATCCATCGCCGACGCCCCGACGCGACCCCGGTGGCCTACCACATCTTGGTGATTGGAGTGGTTTTCCTAGCCAGCCAGCAGCCGTTAACCAGAAGACCCGCCAATTGAAGACCTTGTGGACGAGAAGAAGAAGATCACAGTGGCCCGTGTTTCCCCGTAGAAAGGTAGAAGAAGAGTACTGTGTTGCCGCGCCGTTTCCATCTGTTTTTTCAGCATCCGGTGCAACCTTTGTACCGCGTCTTTTATCACTTTTTTCATGTCTGCCCCACCTCCGCCATCGCACGACCCGCGGATTGAACACATACTGTTGCAGACTGTACCTTGGGATGCAAGGCAGAAGGGAGGGAGCTTACTGCAGGACTGTCTGCGCAATTTGTGGAAGAAGGCCATGACCATTGGTTTCAATTACGGGGAGGAGAATCTTGCGCGGGTGAGAGAGGAGGGGTTCTGCGAGGGAAAGATAGCGGGATTCACAGAGGGTGTCGAGTCGGAACACAGCAAAACGGTACTCGAATCCACGGAGGCGGCCGCACTTCACGAGAAGGCATTGGAGGCGGAGCGGGTTTGGGGATATGACGTTGGGTGGAAGCTTTGCTCGGAGTTGCAGGGTGGTGTGCAGGAGGTGGGTACGGCATTGTCTGCGACCCCTCCCCTTTCATTGTGCATTGCCGCCACGCAGACGGACCCCGTCGCAGTCCCGCCGCTCAATTGGGCTGAGGACGCAGGGGTTCTTCCCATATTTCCTCCACCTATACACCACTCGTCGCCGCTTTCGCTCCCGCGCGATTTCTCAGCGCTGTCCACCGGTGCTCAAAAGCCATTTGCCAGCCTTCAACGTCGCCGTCGCCGCCCCCCTCGCATGCATACCACATCCCAGCCACGTTCATCACACCCTATTGCTACCCGACAACAGCACTCGCGTGTATATTCAGCAACCTCACAGCACTTGCAACATTCATGGCGCACCCCGCCTGCCATATTCAGTTCTTTTTCGTCAACACTGTCTGGACGACTTCCTGTACAGCTCGATTGGGATCGCGATCCCCACCTACGTGATTTAGGTCGAGCGCTCGCAGCGCTGGGTTGGGTTAGGCCGTAGATTTGGACAGTTTCTTTCTTGGTTTCCGAGTTCCGTGAGCAACAAGGACGTCGCATTTTTTGGTTGGGCACATGTGGTGGGGTGTTTGGCCATGTTAGGCAGTAGCTTCTGTGGCGTAGTGAGCTGGCCTGTGCTTAGCCACGTAACACACTATCCATCGCCGACGCCCCGACGTGACCCTGGTGGCCTACCACACTACGCAAGTAGACGCTCCATTCCGGTCTCCCGCAGCAACAGACGGATCATTGGCGCCATAAGGCGAAACAGC
>JARKIC010001767.1:0-96677 GCA_029378375.1 Mycena olivaceomarginata | reverse complement strand
GGATTGAATCAGCAATTAGTGTCGGCTATAGCATGATTTGCAACAGCACCATAATAGGGGCTAGGCTGCGACCAGGTACCAATATAACTAATGTGGCTGTTGAGTGCAGATACAAATTATGGCTTCCAACCCTGGCGAGGAAAACTTCAAAGACATCCCTCGTGTGGGTGATGGATTACAGGCAGCCGCTTCCGGAAATATACCCACTACTCTAATTACGACGGATGCGAGTATCGAGGGAGGAGATACAATTTTGTGTCCAGTCGACGTTGACCTGACCGACTCTGACACTCCTGCGGCCGACATGGACTTCTGGGACTATTTCAACAATCCACCGCAAGCCCACCGAGAACAGCATCCGGACGATCAAGCGGTAGGTGAAACTTTGCTTTCGGTACGGAAGCTACCATGTAAATTACAGTTGACCCAAAGATTTTTGAGTGCAGGATTTGTTGGGACACTTTGCAAACCTGTGATGTGAGTGTTGTTCGAACGGACTGTTCATGCTGAGGCCGTTATGCATGCATGTATTCTGCCACCAGTGCTTGTTAACGTGGTTCAGGCAAGGCAACCGCTCGTGCCCGACGTGCAGAGAAGGTGTCAGCCATGTGCCTATTCGGGACAACGTGTTCGAATTGAGGTTGTACGACGCTATAGCTGACTGCAAATTTCGAGCTCAGCCTTGGAGGCGAAAGAGGCGGAACCTTACACCTGGCCAGGCATCGTGCTCGAATCCGCTGAGTGAAAAAGAGCAATGATTGTTGTGGGCTTGGCAATAGAGAGTTTATAATGATGTTGTTATGCGCTGAATCCGTTAAACTCGAAGTGGTTCCACCGATGGATTGAGTTGCCCGAACAGCGTGTACTTAAGGGAGCAGACGCAAATCAGAACAACTGGCCGGCTGTATGGCCGCCCATCAATGATCTCGGTAACTTCCGAAGTCTTGCGCACGGAGGACTGTCACAGCCACAGCCTTATGTTTTGCGTCTGATTTCACACGGATGTGTACCTTTTCTCTTGGTCTACATGATCAATATAATTCCACCCCCTCGATGGGGCAGGCGCTTCCCCCCTTTCATCATATAATTGATGGAATATCAAAATTAAATTCAAGGTCCCGAATCCATATGGATGGCTCGTGCACAGAGATCTGGATCTCTCAGTCTGTGTATGTTCACTTTCTGCTGTAACTCTACCCCGATGTTATAATGTGTGTGGATATAAATAACCAGATCAAATTGTGGTTATTGTAGGTTGGGAGAGAATGGTTTCACCGTCGATCACATCCTCCCATCTTGTTTAAGGATGTGATGCGAAACTCCAAAACAAATGGCTACCGTTTGGTCCGAGCGCCCTACTGAGTGATGAGTGTTTCGCCTTGATCGCATCCGCCTACCTGATTCCTGGGAAGATTAAATATAGTTGTCAAACCCGTCTGTACTCTCCTCAATTCGCTACTTCGGATGCCCCTCATCTTTCTACCAGACATGGACTATGATGCCATCCGGGAAATGCGGGAAAGGATCGAGAAGCACACCCCGGTGAGCAAGCAGTCAGGACGTGCAAAATGGTAGTAACAATTCATTTCAGGTACAGCCGCGCCTTCAAACATGTTTGCTCTACCCCGATGGAAACAAACTCAACCAACAATATCGGGTTAAACGGATGAAGGCAATTCCCAAGTTTGCTGACTAACATAGACAACAGACGACAAAAACAGACAAATAAGTAAATAAAAAATGTAAAGTACGAGTTATGCCGTGCGAAGCATCGGCCTCCCCCCAAGTTCACGTTGCGGAGATAGCCGTCACTCTCAATAGCGCGTGCACGTTGCTGCAGTCCCATGCAGATTGAGGGTTTGAGGGGAAGAATGTCATTGGTGCTTGATGTGTCGCATATGACCCAAGTACTGCACATTGGGCTCAGGGAACCAGAAATTGGGGAACCTTGAAAAGAGTCCAGGACAAGAATTGGAGCCATAGCGCTTGCGAAGACATCTAGGACTTGCGAAGATAGGATAGCCAGGCCGACTTGCAGGGGTTATTACAGACATTTGAGGCTCTTGAGTGGGCTTAAAAGCGGGCAGCTTGATACCAGAGCCAAGGTGAGATGGGGAGGGAGGGGGCAGCAGGGTGGGAGGGCAAAAGGACGGGGACATGGAGGGAGGAGAGAGAGAGCGACCAACCATTGATGGGCGTTGCCACATGTCACTCACGTCCCGGATCATGATCCGGCGGAGTTAGAATGACTTGGAACATTTCGCGCGACTGAGTCGACTCACTCAAACTCCTGCTTTTGTGAAATAGTCCGAGAGGCTGAAATTTAATCGACATGAACTCAAGTTCAGATTTATATGTCGGTGATTTTGATGCCATGCTAATTTATACAATTTTGCTGATGTGTCGAAACGACTCGGAGTGTTATGTGGCTTTGAATGCCAATGGCCATCGCTGCAGGGTCAAAGTTGGGTTGAGGTATAGGTGTCCTTTCTGGACAAAATGAGGATTTGGTTTTTTGGATGGCGCTTTCTTGTTTTGACCAATGATCACTGTGATCACTGGTCAAACTGAAATTTTGACGTCAGCAAGATCTGAAAGTGATTTGAACCAAACCAAAATGAAATCCACCAATTCCAAAACGAGATCTTGCGGTTGTGACCATCAGGTCACACCGCAAATCTAATTCTTGTTTTGATTGATCTTGATCTGGTCTGACACAATCGTGTTTCAATACCGGCGGGTTCAGTTTTCACTGTGGTGATTTGGATTGTGTCTTGAGCAATCTCGTTTTGGTGGTCCCGCCATTTGGTTTTGTACTTCCGTCCTCCAGTCCTTTTAGTGCGTGGTTTTGATTCCGGTAACAAGGCAATTCTGATTCCAGGCCATTATGATTCCCACACAATGACAGTAACATCAGCTGGTATGAGTCAGCAACCCCCTATCCTGCTTCCTCAGTCTCTATACCGCATGGCCGACGATGGCCCTGTCCTTGTTCCCCTCCGCCTCGAGACCATCCGGATCGCCTATCTACAGCTCGGTGACCGGGTGACTGCTGCTTTACACACCCAGATTGGTGACCGGTTGCGTCTTCAGGAGCAGCACAGCGGTGTCCTGCGAATTGCTTGATGCTATTCATCAGGTAACTCCCACTGCTTATCTATATCATTTTTTAAAGTTTTGTAGCATTCAGATGTAATTCCTGCGCCTGAAAGGCAGATCATGGAGGAAGGTGTCGACGCCATGATTCAGGCCCTGGCTACAGCTACGGTGCAGTCAGTGGACCTGCCTTCCGAGGCCTCGATACCAGTCACGTATCTGCAGCATGTGGGCGGTCGGGGGCGTCCACGCATTGCAATAGATTACGACTTTCTATCCTTCGGCCTTGAACTGCGCGGTCCTACCGGCCTTGCTCCGGTTGCAGGTGTTTCTTCACGTACCGTCCGCCGCCGCGCACTCGACTATGACTTGGTACAGCCCGCTGCTCCTGTCTACACGGAGGAGCTGGATGAGACGTCTGGCAATGTCATCCGTACCTACACCGCCTCTACTTCCGCACCTGTCTCTGACATTACAGATGGCGAATTGGATGAGCTTTTGCACCACATCCTCGAAATATTCCCTACCTTCGGGCGACGCATGATCGCTGGGCATCTCCGACAGCTTCGTCTTCATGTCCCCACACTGCGTATCCGGGAGTCCTATGAGAGAGTCCATGGACCCCCCGTTGCTTACTCCAACACGGCCACTGGGCGCCAGCCATACCGTGTCGCGGGACCAAACTCACTTGCGCATCATGATGGGCAGCATGGTCTGCATCTCCGTGCCGCGCCTCCATTCAACTGACACACCATACAGGATTGCGCCGATGGCGCATCATTATCCACGCTTTCATTGACGGCTACTCGCGCTTTGTGACCGGTATCCGTGCAAACGTCAACAATCGCGCCGCGACCGTCCTCGCCCTATTCCTCGAGGAAGTTCTGCAGCATGGGATCCCACGACGTGTCCGAGGCGATCATGGTACAGAGAATGTCCGGGTCGCCGAGTGGATGGATAATCATTATGGCTTGGAACACGGCGCGTACATTTGGGGTCGGTAAGTCCATTCATCTAATATCTGCTGTCCTCCCAATCGGCCGCTCTTCAGATCCATTCCTAACCGAAGGATCGAGCACTTGTGGTCCCAGTCAAATGCGAGCACGGAGCGGCTACGGGCTTTATTACCGTACATTTTCTCACATTTTGGCCTGTAGAAGCGTACATAACATCCGGATTGAGCGTCTCTGGTGCGATGTGACCCGGGGATTTGGTCGAAAATGGAGCAACTTTTTCCTCAGTCTCGAGTATGCTTGCGGCCTCCGCCCAGATCTGGATGCCCACATCTGGCTTCTGCATCACCTATTCCTGGGTGGCATCAATGACGATGCAGCAGAATGGGCAAGATCTTGGAACGAGCACAAACTCCGCTTCGACAACGAGCGCACCCGCAGCCCACGCGATCTTTTTTTCTTCGGCATGATCGAGAATGGTTTACGTGGGTTTGATGGCGTTCCCGAAGCCCTCGCCGATGCCGACAACGACATTGAAGACCTCGACGCATATGGGATTGACTGGCAGGAGCTCCACGATGCCGATCTTATGGCACATCACACAGAGCACAATGCGGAGCAGGAGCTCAGTCCTGACGATTTGGACAACCCGTTTTCTAACGATGGACCCCACAGGCTTTCTCATGTTGAGGTACTTGAGCCTCTGTGTCCATTTACCCCGGAAGAAGTTGCCCAACTTGACACCTACCTTGCACTGGATCCACACTCGCAGTCTCGTAATATGAATAGTCGCCGTAGTCTCTGGATATCCGCTCTCACATTTTGTAGACAGCTATGGAGTAGCCGGATTAATCAATGTTTTTGTCTGTTATATTCTGAAGCCTCGACGCTTGGCAATGTCCGACTCGCCTGACGTCCTGCAATTGAGGAGGCGAGTCGTGACAAGGACAGTGCCTGTTCGGCCCTCACGCCAGCCACCTCTACCAGCTCAGCCGCTGCCCCCACTTGCCTCACCTGCGGCACCAGAGCTCTGGCCTGACGTGCACCATCTGCGCGCCGATGACTATGACAGTCAGTGGCACCTAGAAGTGAAATCTGCACAGTGAAGCTCAATGTACTACAGACACAGATTCCAGCTCTTCTCGTATGTACCCTTTGACCCTCTTTATTCCCGATCACAAAGGTTCACACTGGCTCCAGCCCCTAGACTCCGCCCGGAGGCAGATTTCTCGGAGATGAACGAATTACTTGATTTCAATCAGCTAGCCGAGGATTTGGAGAGCGGCTGCTTCTCTACTACTCCCTTGCAGCCACCCATCCCCACTGCAATAGCCGAGGAGCCTCTGGTTATTACGCCCTACCGATCCCCCGCATGGCTTGCATCCTTTCTTCTCGACCTTCTGGCTTCCCAGAATAACACATTACTCGGCCAAACTGCCCGTATTGTCAATGAAGGACATTGTGAAGTCGGCCCGGATTTGGTGAGCGCATGTATACTGCGACGTGATTTAGTATTGAAACGACATACTCCAGGTGTCTGAACTGCGGGCACCGCACAGTGCCAAAGAGTATCTATCGGAACATCACTCTGCTGAGCTTCGGATCCTACGCCATGTGGCACTGGACTCCGAGCGATATGGAGCCGCATATCTACATTATACTCGCTATCGGATTTTGAGTCGGATAGCCGGTACACTCGGTCTTCACCTCAGCAAGCCCAGTCAACCTTCTACCATTCATGGTCTCACCTTCACTTACAATGATCTTATTCAATGGGCCGAAGTCAATTCCGGAACATTTGGTAATTTGAAGACGCTCCTCGCATGTACCGACAATCTTCGTGCCCGGCTCAATCGCTCAGCCTCAGCCACAACAGACCGTCAGCGAGCGGTTTTACTGACACAGCTCAATGCCCTGGCGACCGACCCTTTCCCCGGCATCCAGCGCTCGAATCCTATGACCTGGACGATTGCCGATTTGCGTCGAAAGTTGTCGATCTGTGACCCGGTGGTCAGGCCATCGGGACCGCGGTGCGTGGTTTCACTAGGCGTATTGAGGCTACTTATGAAATCAATCAAAGATAGCGTCAATTTGGCACGCCCTGCATAGACTTACGCTCGTAAAATACTGCTGCAGCGTACATCCAAATTATACCAGCTCATTAATCTTTCTCTTTTTTTGCTGACTGCGGCAAATCAAACCGTGACATGAAGTGCAAAGTCTCCACGGGTTTCAAATGCTTCTACCTGATTACAAGCAACTTCAATTGAAGCGCAGCGCGAAATCTCTCCTGCCTAAAAAGGAAATCTGTCTCTTAGCTCCTAACCAGCAATGGCGCAGCGCAATGCACCCATTACCTGCCTTGCGAGTGAAACACTGTCGGATATATTCCTGTACACTCTTCCCTCCCGGCCCCCGCTCGTATATTCTCCATTCCCGGCACCCACATTTCCTATACCCAACTCTTCCCAGGCGCCGCTCCTCCTGTGTCAGATATCATCCCGCTTTCGCGAGATCGCTGTTGCAGATCCACGCCTCTGGAGGTCATTGTGCACGGAGAAGATTGTAAACCCACAGCTCATGGAGGTCTGGCTCAAGCGAGCTGGTGATATCTCACTCTCCCTTCGGATTGCGCGGGCGCTTGGCCCAGTCCCCACAATGGCCGTTGGTCTACATCAATCCATCTATCTTGCCGGATTCGAGCTATATCTCGCCTATTCAACGCTACCTCCCTATCTTGCTCCCCAAAATCTCGCAATGTCGGCAGCTGCAGATGGTGGATTGCTTTATACCTCAGTTTGTTCCGCCAGCGTCCTTCCTCGCGCTGGAGAGCCTTTCGGTCACCATACAGAGGACCAACCTACCAGCCGCTCGTTGGCTCTCCCACGCACTCGGCAGAGCCCCCCGACTCACCCGCTTTCATTGGAGCGGACCGGCGGTCGCAGCGCCATGGGCCCAGCTCTCACATCTCAGTCTTGATGTGGAGCCGTTTGGTCCCGGCCTTCTCAAAAGTGTCCTTGACGCAGCGACCCATGGTCCAGCATTTACGGCTGCATTTCGAGTTGGCTATACCCCACCTACAAACCACGTCGGTTCTACTCTCGGTTACTACCTTTTCAATTGTGGGCGGGTCGCAACTTGCCCACTCTATCATCTTGCCTAACCTCACCCATCTCATCATTGAATGGGCAGGGCCCACATCCAATGCGGATGACTCGGACCTACCCAGCTTCCTGCAGCATTCTCAATGTGCGATCACCACTCTCGAGGTTTGGGAATTGCCTTTTTGGGGGTTCCCCAACGTACTACTGTCCAGGCAGGTCTCGCATTCGCTGAGACGCCTGGTCATTGGCGCACACGGTCTCTGTCAATTCTTCGGGTGGTTGGAGCACCATACTCCTGGCACTCTTCCACACAATCTGCGCCTTCTACGTGAAGTTGACCTGTGTTTCCGCATCGACGACCGACCAGCTGCTGCAGTGCCCGGCACTTATAATATTCTAGCCGACCTGCTCAAAATTCATCTACCCAGCCTAGATGATGCTATTCTTATCGACAACGCAGACCACGAGACGCAAATGGAGTCATGTTTGGTTGGATCAGCACCAGGCACCTTCACCTTATGGCGATCGGCTGCAATACGTCGAGAATACGAGTCTTGGTGGAAATCGGTTGACGGTCGTGCCTTCCAAGCCGCAATGGCTGGCAATGGCGAGCCATCGATAGGATTCGATGTTCCCTGGACTAACCTTGATGATACACACTATCGACCAGCGCGAAACCAGAATCGGTTTGCCAACACCCGGCGACCCGGATATATTTTC
This sequence comes from Mycena olivaceomarginata, assembly GCA_029378375.1. Classification (NCBI taxonomy): domain Eukaryota; kingdom Fungi; phylum Basidiomycota; class Agaricomycetes; order Agaricales; family Mycenaceae; genus Mycena; species Mycena olivaceomarginata. Next base: position 88,804 of record JARKIC010001767.1, on the reverse strand, counting down.
ACTTGATCCCATCGAGCTGTTATAGTCGGTCAAATATATCCCAAGAATTGTTTTTTTATCTTAAAATTTCAATAGTCACACTCCCGCATGGCGCTGCAACCAGTACTACAGTCTCGCACCTACCTGATTTCCGAGTCAATTTGAATAGGCCGCCTCAATCAATTCTCTCTCAAGCTGCTATACTGCTTTGTATCTCGCTGCGTATCAAAATACTTCTGAGAGTCTCAAAGCCAACATACAACACTTTACCGCACACTCTAGCTATTTATTTGCTGCTGACCCGCTCGTTTGCAGTTTGATTCAAGGATTTGCGCTAGGTAGACGGCCTAGAAGAGTTATCATGTTTTGACTAAGTACGGTCACAAATCAAAGAATTTCATAGATCAACGTCCATCTCGTCCAGATTCAACTTATCCAACCTGCTAAAAGAAAGTCAGTGCAAGCTCTTGAAGATGGCAAAATGGAATATCACCCATCGACAATCCCCTGGAAGACGGAGGTGGGATATTCACGACACGATGGTATCGGGAACTTGGTATGGTCTTCAAAGTTCCCACCCGGCGTCCACTCCTCGGGTTCAAAGAGTGTCTCGGCTTTCTCCAGCAGGTTATAGTTTCTGCCCATATGCAACAGGCGATTCTGCCACCGATGCCACTTTACAGAGAAGCTGCTCTGCAAAAATGGGGCCGAAATGCAGATCACGTTTATCTGCGTTGGTGAGAAAGTGATCAAGCCAGCGATAAAAACAGAGGAAGGCCACTTGAACTGCCGCGGATGAGGAGTGTTTAGAGAGGTTGAATCCAAGCAGTTTGAGACCCGCAAAAGCGCCGTACTCCCTGTTCGAAGCGATCCATTGCGCCATGAATTCTGGCGATGGCTCTGATGCAATGCCGACCAGAGCAATCGTGTTTGTGAACTGCAGTGGACCCAGTCCGGTTTGGAATCCTCGGAGCTTCTGCCCCAGGATCCACCCCATCACATCTCCCCAAGCCTTCTTGTCCTGGCATTTGGCCGGATCTGCATTGGCGAGTGGTCCCAGAAAACCTTCCCAGCTCCGCTGAAGCTCGCTCGAGAAATATGGCTTGAATTTTTCCTCGAGGGAGACGACAAAATACTCGTCGCGTTTATTGCGTTGCTTTGGCTCTGCGCTAAACCACGTGTTTGGCTGTCCATATACCGCAGGGTTATCGTATTGGATGTGCTCAGCAGCGTTCGCACGACCGGCATTGATGTGCTGGATCTCTCGGAACTGGTTGACGCATGCCTCCACAGTGGGAAAGTGCATCTGATTTGCTCGGGTGGCGAGAATGTTGAGAAAACTGCTCGTCTTGCCACCCTGTCCAGTTCCCAGGTACGCAAGCAGACTGGAGATTCCGGTTTTTGTGGTCAGGAACTCAAATGGGAGCACATCTTTAAGGCGGAGAAAGCTTGTCAGCTCCGCACGGATAGGGTTGGTCTGGTCAGGGTCAAACGCGGTCTCTGCACCAGTCATGGGATGGAAACCACCCAGCATTCGGCGAAATATCGTGGTCTTTGGCGTTGCAGAATGCCCGCGCTTGCGAGCCAAAGCCTCCCGCATAATGATGGCTGCAATTCCAAACTGCGCTTTCTGAGGCAGGAGCTTCTCCAAAGTCGGATGCAAATCGACGACATGCCTAGACTGCTTTCGCTTGGAAGTGCCAGTGCTTTTTGCAAGTCTGGTGAGGGAATGGCTCTGGGAGAACAGTTGGGCAGGGTCGTCGTACTCGGAATCTGAAAGTGTGAAACCAGTGTTCACCGAGAGCAGACCGCGATGAACAAGCTCGGCCATGCGATCGCACTGGTCCTTCAAGTCGGGAAATAACAAGCCCATGTTGTCGAGGTAGTCGTCAAAACCTGAAGCGTCGCAGCATCGTCCCTTTCAACCGCTCGAGCAAAGTGGCTATCCCGCTGCAGGGCTGGGTTGAACATAGCGCATGGACGTCGCAAGAAGGCCATCATTCCAGTCGAGCAGAAGATACCATCCCCAAAGGCATCTGTGATACTCTGCAGTACAGCACCGCGAGTAATGCAGCGGTTTCGAATGGCCTCAGAGTTGTAGCTACGCTCCTTGTCGTAGATGTGACAGTCGACCTTCTTCATGTGCTTCAGAACCAGTTGCTCGTCCCACACTGAGCAGAGAACCCTGTATGCAACATCGTATAGAGCGTCCTCGTTGGCAATTTTTGTCTTTCCCAGAGGCTTCAATGAAACGGTCCCATTTGCCTTGGGAAGCAGCCCAAACAAATGTGCTGGCAATCGAGACAGATCGTCTGGCGGGGATGAAGAAGCATTCGCAGCCTCAACAGTCTCAGGCAAGGCAGCAGGCTTCCCAACCTTCCGCTTTTTGGGCTGCGGCTTGCGTTTCATCTGCCTCGAATTCTGCTGTGCCTGGTGGGATTTGACAAATGCAACTATGTGGTCCACAAGTGACGCCAAGTCTGGGAACGACTGGGTAAGACCGGTCGCACCCTCGATGCGGTGAATCTGCATCAATTGGCGGGCAAGGGATGGGCCCAGATAAACGATCCACTGGTAAACAGCGATGAAGGCGCGGCAGATCTGAGCCTGTGTGGCGCGTGTGCAAATGTCGTAGATGTATAGCTCGGTCAATAGCTCCGGCGCGGATATGCTGACGTCTGACACACATGCAAGTGTGAGGTTCGCTAGGTGGGGGCTCCATTTGACGTTGTCGGCCAATGGTATCTCGAATAGCATGTGCGTGCTCAGCTCATTGCTGCGCGTTATCTGGTCCAAAACCTTCGACGCTAAAGACTGCGGAGGCAGGTTGCCTGTACGATACTCAGACATCTTCCGAGGGCATTTGGACCATCCTCTAGAGTCTTGCACTCAGCAGCGAGTCGCTCCTGATCAAACAAATCGTCCACCGCTTTTTTATCCAGCTCATCGCTTTGCAGAGGGCGAGAAATGTCTGTGGGCTCCAGTATTCGCTGAAGCCGTTGGGCCTGCCACGAGACTCCTGAACGAGCATTCTTCTGTGTTCCGTCTGCGACATAGTCGGACTCGTCTTCAGACTGAAATGGTGATGCGTAAGGAGATGGGGAAGACCCCTGAGCAGGACAACCATTTCGGTCCGTGTATTCCTTGACCAATTCGGCTGCTGTCCTGATCAATTTATTATCAACAGCCTGAAAATATTGCGGTTAGAGAGGGAAAAGAAGCTCACTGGAGCTCGTCTACATCCAGCCACCTGTCATCATCGGAGCCATAACCCATCCACCGTACAAGATACTCGGTTCTTCGTCCCTGTGGACGCACATTAACATCATGAGTTACAAAAACCACAGAAATGCAAGACATGCCTGACGTCTTGAGCCTACAATCGAATGTACTTCGAATTCATCGTCCAGGTCTGAGGGGACATCTGCTTGGTGTTTGCGTTTTTGCCTGCCGCTCTCACTTGGCCGCAACTCAGAACCAGCCGCTTGAAACGGTGTTTCAAGCACGGGATTCAGGACAGAGCCTGATGCGCCCAGTGATGTTTCGGGCAACAGATTAACGCTAAAAGATAGTGCACCATTTACGCCAGATTGCTGTGGGTTGGAAACCGGTGCCTCGGGAAAAGACCGGCCAGATACTCCATCTCGAGAGTCGCCACAAGACTGCTGTAAAGCCAAAACAGCGTCACTGGGCACAGGGCCAGGCATCACATCCACTGCGGAGGGGTCGTCTGCAGCTGGGGGGCCCCCAGACTCCCCCTCTGACTCCGTGAACTCGGGAGTGAGACGTTTTGGCTGCTTTTTGCGTCTTTGGTTGCCGTGTGTAGCACGCTTTCCGGTGGCAGGTCTGTTATTGAGCTTGGAGCGCGCCTTATCACGGGCAGGTGGGCCAGTCCCCCGGCGCTTCAGATGTTCAGCAATAATGTTTGCATTGAACTTGTCTTGCAGCCTGAGATTGATAGTGGAATTAGAACCTAGGTCACAACGTTATAAATGTCCGCATACCAGACTGATGCTTCTGGAACGCTGGTAATTTCGGTGCTGCCTTCCATCACCACCGTCCAAAACCCCTGAGCCTGGTGAGAAAATCAGTTATAGACAAGTGAGATTGGGCGCTTGAAAGGGTACATACGGATGCTCCAGCGTGTTTCCCGTCCGAGGACTTCAATTATTCTGGGAACGCGTCCAGAACGTGCTGGACCTCGACGAGGACGAGGCCAAGTCTTGTGCTCAGTAGGAGGATGACGGGACTCCTGGGCTTTCCCATGCAAAACATCCTGTATCAGCTGCTGGCGTGCCTTGAACTCCGGCTTTGTTACGCCCAGCGAGTACTCCTGTGCGAGGTTCCGCAGCCACGCATAGTACTGCATGTACCTTGATATCCTCTCATACATTTGTTGGTTTTCAATGTCCATCATAGCGGGCTGGAGAGTCTGCGTCTGGCCCTCCTCATCGAGGTAGGTTGTGCTCTGGAGAAGCGTGTCTATGTCAAGTTCGAGTTTGAGCTGACACTGAGCGAGGTAATTCTTGAAAGCAAAAGCCCCTTCCGTTCCTAGCCGATTCGCTCGAGCGCCCCGGTCGCCAAGGATGTTGTCGCCGTGGTGTGCGTAATACCGTCGCTGTTGGTCGCGAACGTGGGGTGGTGGAGAGTAGAGGAAATGCAACGAAGGAGAGTACTGGATCTGAGTGGTACGGGCGACCGCCGCGGCGCTAAAGTACATGACAAGGCCCACTCGGACCTGTGTTCCATAGTTTTGGAACATTTTCTTTGTCTCCTCCAGGCTGAGCCACCCGGCCTGGAGCTCCTCCATGTACGTTGGGGGGTAACCCGAATGGATGTCCATTCCGCGAAAAGCACAAAACATTATATGAACGTTTTGCTCCCGCAAATATAGTCCGCCACGATTCCAGAGGAATGGCCCGAGGTCACTGCCGGGAACGAGTTTGAACATCAAGATGAAAAGTGTGAGGATCTCCAGGCAATCCTGGAAATCACCGTGATTCTTGCCTTGCGCTCCGATACTCGACGAGAGCGCGGCTTGGACCATGGTGAAGAACTGCTCCAGTGTGATACAACTCTTGGGCTTTTGGTAACGACTGTCATTTGATCCTGTTTCGAATTCAATGTCAGTTTGTGATATAACGAATGCGAGAGGATCACTTTTGGTCCTTGGTGCTGCTGAATGCTCAGCCTATAACGCACTGCATCCAGTGGGGCTGCTTACCTTCTGACTGGTCGCTACGAGGCAAACTATCGGGCTCACTGGTTCCTGCTGCTGGTGGATACTCAGTCCGTGACGTGCTGCACCCCGAAAGACTGCCTTACCTTCTGGCTCGGCACTGCGAGGCGAATCATTCGGCTCAATGCCGCTGGATGTGGATGCTAACAGGGTTCGTTTCAGCTTGAGTTAGGACTGAGCACAGGAATTGAAATGCTCACTGGGTGGCGGTAGGCTCATCCGGTTCCAAGTTGAGCTCTGTGTCTTCAGCGGGCTCCGGAACCGTGCCCTTGACAACATTTGCAGAGCTAGAACTATTGCCCTGACAGCTGGTCGGACCGGGTTCAAATCCCCCAAATGCAATGACATTGTTGAAGCGGCCAATGAACTCAGCCAAGTCCCACTCAATTTTTGATACACAGAGAGGCATCACAAGCCGATACAGCTGGTGGCAGACCTGTAGGAGCTCCTGAATGACCGCGGCTGACTCTGGTGTGTTTGTCTGTAGCGCTGGGAAGACGTTCCCAATGCCTTCTCCCTCCCCGACAGTCGAAGCCAGGTTGTACGATCCATCTCCTGGCGGTAATGTGTGAGGGTCTACCCCCTTGGAGCGCCGATTTAGCCCCATGCCCGGCAGGTGGAACAAGCCTGGAGTATTCTCCGTCCCCCAGACAAGCTTCATGAGACGGTCTGCTAGAGGTAAGACTTCCTGGCCTTCCGGGTACTGTTGCAAGGACTCCAAGCTGTGGGCGCAAACAGCAGTGACTGCCTTGTTGGGGTCGCCGTCCAAAAGGTGTACCATGGGAATTCCCAGGGGGACACGCACCAGTCCGGGAATGGGTTCCGAGATGAAGGACTGGGTTTTCAAGTCGAATCCGGTTGGCGTAATATTTGGAGGAACGCGGATGTTGAGCATGTCCTCGCGCTCGCTCTCGCGTTTTGATGTGTCAAAGTTCGCTACATATCTATAGCCTCGCCGGTATGATGCGTCCTGCTGCAGTACATAGACAGGAGCTTGGGGGTATTTTCCTTCTCCCACTGGAAGCACCGGTGCTGGCGGCGCTGGATCCAGTCGGTCCAGCTCGGGTTTACCCAATTTTGAGAGAGATTCCTCTGGCCAGTGGAAAAGCTCGAGCGGAGGTTGAAGAGGGATGATACCGTCAGACGGAATCCCAAATTGCCGAGGGGCATCTGGCTTGAGAAACGCTAAGGTGGTTAAATTAGTTTTATCGTATTGAATTATCGCACAGGCAGTAAGTAGCGCACCAGTTTCCGAAGGTTTTCCCCCACCAAGATCGACAGGAACGAATGGAAACGTGGGGTGTTTTTCAGCCGGCACAGAGTCCCCTCTGTGAGACAGAGAGGAGCCACTGGAGTGAGAATTGGGTTCATGGTTCGGCGTATCTCGCTTGGCTGTGCCTGAATGCAAGTGTGGGGATGTCTTTTGAAGAGTGTTTTGAGTCGTGGAGACTAGCTGGGAGAGTTGGTCCCGGAGAACTGGATCTGCCTGCTCAATATCCAGGCCCTGCAGTTTGGCAATCAGGGCCTGAACCTCCCCAGAGATTGGGGCAGACATCGCTTAAAGACGGAGGCAAAATGCAAGTGTGGGGCTATGCGGGGCTGTGTGCACAGCCCCGATCAAATCGCCTAGAAACACTTTACGATCATTTTTTGATGGTAAAGTGTTTCTAGGCGATTTTATATGGCCACTGGGCACTACTCTGACTGAAACCACTCTCAAATATTGTTATTACTTCACTTACAAGACCTTTGACGGAGCCAGAAGTTGGAAAAAGTGCAACAACAAAAAGAGCCCCTATCTTTATTCCTGGGCTATTGCGACAGTAGTACCGGTATTGCAAACGAGAAAAGCAACTGCATATGTTTCATGGGATGCAGGACACATTTTTGAAGGGCCAAAGTATTATGTTTCAAGCTGGGTATCATGCAGCACTTCGATAAATATAATGAGTGTGTTTCCCTTGTTGTAAGGGTTGCTACTGTATTGAGGCATTCGTTAATGGATGCTAATGTCCTGTCAGGAATCAATTTTGAATGGAAGAGGTGTCCCAGCCCATAGATATTTAAATCTATTGCAAAAGCAATGATTGTAAATGGGGGATGTAGCTATGTTGATCCGATCAAATACTCAACGCTTTCCACCGGATAAGGAAAGAGGTGCCGCAAAAGTATTGCATACTGTACAGCTCTCATGTATGGATCAGTGGCCGCAATAACTCTCTCCTACGCTTTTACTGTGCATAATAGGGCTTCCCGGAGCTCTCAATAATGTAGAAGGGTCGTGATTGTGGTCTAACGGCCGCGGTTGCCTGTTACACGATTTATATTTGGTGAGTACAGTTGAGGCTCGTCTCTCAACTGGGAATTATGTTTCCTGGTGTTTTTAGGTGCTCCGAATCACATGGAACCCTCAGTGAAGTCATCAGATCAATATTAAGGCCTGAACCTGAGTCACTCATATGACTTGAACTGATAGAATGTGAATATCTTGTCAACGGCAAAAGATAAGGGTCCAAAAACTTGTATAATGCATTTTGACATTGGTGAGTTAGGTTTTTAAACGTTTTCCAGTGATCCACTCATGCTGCCTAATTATTTTAATGTTGTGCATCATGGCCGACCCGTCCATACCTACAGTGCATGTTTGTGGCCCAACTGCATGAACTGCCGCCCTCTTTCAGACCCACTAAGCATATTCAAATTAATTGGGAACACTGGTGCTCTGTCAAACTCCACTTGTTTGGTTGCCGTTCCGACATGTTTTTGGCTTGGTAACCACAAATGAGACAGGCTAGGCAAGGACTTGAGGTAAATGTCAAGGATGTTTTTTGTCTCTAGGAATCCAAATTCAAGCTTTTCGCAATATTGTCTTGGGGCCCTCCTCTTTAAAATGTCATATTGTGTGAAATCACACACTTTTTGAGGTGCAGAGGTCTTGCGCAACCACCCCCACCACCCATTTCTATCTGAGATTTTTCATTTCTAACTTGGAAACTGGATAGTAACACTCCTACATGGCTGCGCGGCCAGTACAATGCCAGTACCACACTCATACCTACCCGATTTCCCGATCATTTTGAACGAAATAAGTCAATCAATTCCATTGCTGCCTCGTAATTCACCAAATCTTAGTGAATTTTGTGTTCTGTCACTCAGCAAATCACCTGTGAATCTATATGCTCTCTGTGTCTGCAGCTCAAGAACATCTATCCGTGCTACAAAGGTGGTTAAGTGAGATTGCTGCCTAGAAAAATGACAGGCATTCAAATCTTTTTCACAGAGTGAGTGGTATAGATTTAAAACAGTATTATCCCTTTTGCATGACGACACACCTACCTAAACATTCTCAATTTGCCATTTCGGCGTCTTGAGATGTCCATCTTTCCACAATAGGCATGATAGATGCTGTCAATCAGTGGCTGGGTCGATTTCGAATCTCTTCTGCCACGTCCGTTCCCTGCACCTCCCTTGCGCCCGTTGAGCCCCAGCCAGCCTCATGGTTGGCCCTTCTCTCGCGTAGCGACGTCTCTTCTCGATGCCAAAGCCTTTGTCTCAAGCCTGGTGCGACCGCTGCCTCCGTCGTGATTTCATTCAAGCCAAGCTTGCCCTCGCGAACGCCTCCGCGTCAAGCTCCGCACCGAAACCAAAGATAATCGGTGTTCCGCCATCCCAGGGCCGCGGGGGGGAACCAAACACCACGCACCTAGTCCTCCATTTTCGTGTCCCAGCCCCTGCCCTCACCCAAGAGCAGTGGCAGCCACGCTGGCCGCCGTGGTACGCCCGAGCTCACCTACTTCTAATATCGCTTGGCTAACGACCCACAGTGCCCTCCCTTCCATCGCCACCGACTTCGATGTCCTACAGGACGTCGTAGCTACCGCATCACACGCTGCTGCACCATCTCCACCGCTGCCTCCATGCCAACTTTGCAGATGCCGCGTGCGCCCTTTGCGCATGTACTCCGCGACAACACAGATACTGCTGTCCGCACGCGTCTCCGCTGCTCACTGCTCCATGCGCTGCCGATCCCCTGCCTGCGCGCCCTGACGTTATTGCCACGTCATCGCGCCGCTGCTCCCTTTGCGCTGCACAGCGTCCGTTAGAACCGTCCATGCCCGGCGTCAACGCTCCCATGTACGCCCTCACTGCTTAGCCACATTGCCACCGCTCCGTCCTCGCATCACGATGCTCGCCACGTCCTTGACTTGCCGCTTCCCTGCGCCTGCGCTTTTTTCTGCACCTGTCCCCGTGCTGGCACGCTCGCCTCACTCTGTGTCCGTCCCCACCGCGGCCGCCTCTCTCCTGTGGCGCCGCCCGCGGCCATCTTGCATTGTCCCGCTCCGCTTCCCTCCCCGCCGCGATCGCCTCCTCTGCCGTCGCCATGCCCGTTTACGCTGCCGCGCTCGTCTCGTCCAGAACTCGCCTCGCCACTCCACCCTTTCCGTGCCGTGCAGGCGACTCCGCATCAGCATGCCGCGTCCACACGGTAGCCGCAGGCCACAGCATGTCCGCACCCACTCGCATTATCCGCGCACCCGTGGCTTCGCCGTCTGCCCGCACGTCTTGCTTTGTGCCACTCCCCGCGTCCCTCTCACGTGGCTACACCAGCGCCACATTTTTGTCTCGCGCCCGCACCCGCCACGTCGACGTGCCCATACGTCTACGACGACATTGTGGTGCACAGAACGGAGGCGAGCATGGGCATAGCGCATCAGCGAGTCGCCGCGTGCGCTCTCTTCAAGAGCAGACGTCGCAGCCGCAGTCAGATGGGTGGGCCCTCGCCTGTATGTCCGCCTCGCCGTATCTTGACAGGATGAGATGGAAAAGGGGAAGAAGCGATGGAATAACGGGGTACGGGGGCCGAGAGCTGTCGGTGCGGTGGAGATGGAGAAGGACGTGGACTACGAGCCAGTGCAGACCGCGCGGGGCGTGCCCTCCATCCCTCTGCGTGGGCGGGCGGATGGAGTTTTGCGCTGCATTACACGACGTCTCGCTGTGTACGTGTTTCCATTCTTCTAGCCTATATACGTCTGACTTTGCTCAAGACGAACACGTTCCTCGCCTCGCGCCCTCCATTACCCACTCCGCCTTCGGTCGTCTCACAAAGCACGCGCTGCCGAAGGGGAGTGCCCCGCTTTCCGAATCCACCCCATTTTAAACGCAGCCGCCCACTCTCTGGCCCGCATACCCTTTGTGCCTGTTACGCTCTGCTCTGCATGTCTCCCGGCGCCCGCCACGCTGCCTTTCCTCCCACCATTCCACCCGCTGGCACTGCCGCCGCTGCACTTATTGCGCCCGTTGCGCCTGCAACCCACACGCCCGTGCCTGCATTGCATCTACCTCCGCCCATGCCCCCCCTCTGCTGCTTCCCTGTGCCCATTTCCCCTACCCCTGCGCTCTTACCCCACCTCGCCCGCCGGTTCGCCAGCACCCCGCGCTTCCCGCTTCGTCCCAGCACATGCGCCCCTGCCGTTCGCGCTTCACCCGTACCCCGCACCTCGCTTCGTCCCCAGCGCGCGCGCTCCACACTTCGCTCCAGCACCCATGCTCCCAAATCGCCCCTGCGCCTGTGCTCCCAATTTGCCCATTCTCCCCACCCTTGCCCTTGTGCACCGCGCCATTGCCCCGCCCTCCGCGCTTCCCGCTTCATCCCAGCACATGCGCCCCTGCCGTTCGCGCTTCACCCGTACCCCGCACCTCGCTTCGTCCCCAGCGCGCGCGCTCCACACTTCGCTCCAGCGCCCATGCTCCCAAATCGCCCCGCGCCCGTGCTCCCAATTTGCCCATTCTCCCCACCCTTGCCCTCGTGCACCGCGCCATTGCCCCGCCCTCCGCGTCCTTTGCTGCTGCTGCAGCGCAGCGCGCCCCGCCCATGTGTGCCGTGCAGCGGCCTGGCCGCCTTCCACAATGCCATGCCCATCGTTGCACTGCGCTTGCTGGCAACACCCTGCTTGCTTGCCCGGCCCGCTCGCCTTCCACGATGCCTTGCCCCCTGCTCGCTTGCCCCGCCCCACTTGCCCGCTCGCTACCGCCTTGTGTACCCGGGTAAGCTTGGCCGATTTTGGCGCATGGAAGGACACATTGGGGGTGGGGAGGTGTTTGCGCCCACGCGGCTCAGGATGGGGCAGCGAATGAGCGCGACAGGTGCGGGCTCGTCGACAGGGGTAGAGCTTGCCCCATCCACATACCCTCCCTGCGCTACCTACACTCTCATTACCGCGCCTCACTCACACCACGCCATCGTTCCGCCTCCCTTGTTCCGGAGTAACTCACGCGTACCACCCGCGCTCGCTATCTATCCGTCCTACTATGTCCGCCCACTATGTCTCCATCTTATCTTCCTTTCCACACTCGCTATTCCTTTCTTGATTGATCAATCTCACATCGACTCGTCTCAGCTCGTGGCTGCATACATACACTCTTGTCCTTGTAGCCTTCTTCGCCTGTGTGTCGGTGGATTATGGATATGTTTCAGCGCAACAAGGAGATGGTGAAGCGATTGAGTAGATCGCCATAAGAAAGTAACAGTATATTCTTTGACGAATGCATATATATGTTTTTTGGTATAGAGCAATCGGCACAATAAATAAACTAGGAAGGTAAGCCGAGCGGTATTTTAGATGTATGGTGGGCGAGCGCGAGCCTCAGAGCTGGAAGAGTGTCAATGAGAAGTGAGAGATGACATGGAAAAGGAAGATCTGCGTACAATGCCACCGAATTCCATGTGTAGCGAGGCGGGTCGGAACATGACATACAGGTACGCGTCAAAGTCAGTGGCAGTCGCGTCGTCCGGAATTTCTTGCCTCAGCAGAACATCAGGCCCACGCAAAGGCAGGTCCACACCGTAGAAGCAGGTGTGCCCTCGAACTGGAACCACACGCTGGATAGACAATAATCAGGCACACGCACAAACGGAGGGCAATACGCACATCGAGCCAACGCTCAGGATTATTTGCGGGGTCGCTGTGCGAGTAGTCTGTGCCCGATGGCCCCAATTCCCGGAAGAAAACCATCTGTGCAGTCGAATTTTGGTAACTTGAGTGGAATAGATGAGCGACAGAGCTTACGTCGATTGTTTGGCTGCTCAGCGGGAGCAACTGACTCCCCGTCGTGTACATCAAGAACATCAGGGCCCGCGCTAGGGGATAGTCGTCAGGTATTTCCCTCTCCGCTTCTGTGAGACTTTCGCGGGGTAGGAGAGGGTGTCGGACAATCCCATGCCCAGAGAGATAGCGATGGAAAGCGGTGCGGTACAGTGCTTCGATCGCCTGAAGCTCAGGGTCTCCAGTCGATTGCCAGTCCAGGCGCTCGAGAACATCCTGGGGCGACTGAATGCGACCCGCTGCCATTTTGATGAGAAGGCTCTTGAGCGACGCCCCAAAACTCTGGTAGAAACATATGAGATCGCCAGAATGCAGCTTTGAAAGATATAGCCACCATGCCCAAAGTCTCGGCGGAGTCGGGACTGACTGGTCCGTTGAAACCGTTCGCAAAAGCACCTATCTCAGGCGAATTTGCAAAAGCAACCTGGCAACCGAATAAGATCTGGCGCGCGTAATTATCTGTATAGGAAGTAAACATGTCATCCGAGACCCTGGTAATGTCTCTAGGCTAATCCATTTCCGTCAGAGAGATCGCCATACAGTGAACAGGACGCATTACCAGGAGGCCAAAGTGGCTATTGACGAGGTCCATGAATGAGTCTTCGTTTGCTTTGGCCAGAAAGTCAGCACGCTTGGCCGGCCACTGCTCCAACATCTCGACTTGGTGAGGTGCAAACATGCGAATAACGGCTGGATTGTGAATGACGTCCTGTTCAAGACCCGGGGAAAGGACAGCAAACGCCAAAAGAAGCGACAGAGGAGGAGGGAGCACAGATTCGATGGCAACATAGAGACGGCAAGCAAAGCCGTACGTAGTGAGGAGACGAAGACGTCGCTCATCTGGCACAATGCCAGCAGGTGACACGTTAACAACGTGGGTATCCCCAATTTTCTTCCACACTTCCGAGTTTGCAAACACAGCGTCCATGAGTCCGTTCAGGATTCCCCGACGAACACCGGGACCAAGCGCATCACCACTAAAGATTGGGATTACATGAGCAAGATAATATCGGGCGATGCATACGCAGATCACCTTTTCCAAGAGCTCCTTCGCGCAAAAAGCCCGAGCTGACTAGAGGGTTCAATGACCACTGCGTCAGACTCGTAACAAGGAATATACGGATCGCCCCCAAAGAAGCTTTCGAAATGAATGAGCAGCGCATGGACAGCTGCCTCGACGGATGGCGCCGTAACACTGGAGGCTGTGCGCGACAGCAGCAATTGCATAGCGAGCACCCAGCTGGTGAGGTTGCGAAATGATCGACGGGTAACTTCGGGCTAGTGGCCACATAAGCAGAACGCCCCTTCCCCCCAAAAAAATGAAAAATCAATACGTACTGAGGGTGTGCGCATCAGTTGCCTCGATGTAGATGGGCGCACTGGAGACTAGAGCCATTTGTTTAAAAATAAATTGAGGCGACAAATAATATGGACACATACGGGTGACACACTCCTGAGATCTATAACTGGATCTAAGCGGCGCCGTGTGTAAGGAGGGCTCAGGGACTGGCTCAAATCGTCAGATGGATCAGAACGACAGCTAGCTGACCACGCACATGATGCCCCGGAGAGCGAGGTCGACGGTTGACTGGCGGGGCGGGCTTTGAATGGAACATTAGAGTGGTGGATGGAGTATGAGACTACAAGTCGAGCTTACCAGAGGGCGACGGGATGGACCAGCTTCGGCCAAAGCTGAGGACGAAGCTGCTGCTAATGAGAGTTCGATAGCATGTCTGAGCTGATCGCGCTCTTCGTCCGACTAATGCATATTGTCAATATTGTAGACGCCGAGATGCCAAAACACGGCTCACATCAGTAGCTGCAGTGCAGAAGACTGGAAGCCCCACCCCTGAAGCTGCTTGAGCACCGATGCGAGGCGAGGGCAGGGGCGATCCACTATCCGAGGGACACGAATCAAGACATTCATCGGCAATCTGGGTCATTCCCGGCATGAACATGTCCTCCAGCTCATGCTGAATGCGAAGAGGAAAACACATGTGCGGTACAGTCTGCCCCTGCAGCGGTCCTTTGAGAGGACCGTGTTTGGGCCCTGGGGTACGTGAGTGGCAAGCAAATAGCTAGGGGGGAAAAGCATACCAATGAAATAGACAAGGCCATTAGGATTTATAGCATCGACAAGGGGAGTCCAGTGGTTCCTTGGGGTGAGATGGGCACCGCTGAACTGGTACCAAGAGATGGGGGTGGCAGATATCTTGCGGTGGAATCCGGGTTTGGGCTTGATACCGGGGGCGAGGATGATCCATGGGAGGCTTTCAAACCGAGAGGCGTGCCAGCGATTGAGCTGAGCAGTGGGGGCACCGGCTGGAGGTAGGGCAGCCATGGATGGGCTGACACCAGAGCCTGAGAAGTGGAGGTGGTGGTCAGCCATATGCTGTGTCAGGCGCTCGTGAAGCTGAGCGTAGAATGTGAGATCCTTATCTTCACCCCCATCCGGCTTGCTAGGAAGGGTGAAATCGAAAAGCAGTTGATACTTCTCGAATACAGTGAGCAAGATGGCGCTCTCACTCCCCACGAGTCGAGGATCTGTTGGATAAAGCTCGTAGTGCTCGGTGTCGGCGTGCTGCGGATTGAGCATCTGTTACAGGTGTTTAGGTGCCCTCAAGATGAAGTATTCGAAGGTATTTCTCACAGGGAAAGGCCAGATGGCAAACGAGAGCTGTCGCGGTGGCTTGATAGCGGCGGAGGAAAGGCGACTGGTGGAGAATGGCCGGTGGGGACCCCGCGGCATCGAGGCACCGGTTGCGGGCCCAAATGCACGATGGTGTGCAGCGGCAGTGCGACGGC
Organism: Mycena olivaceomarginata; assembly: GCA_029378375.1. Taxonomy (NCBI): domain Eukaryota; kingdom Fungi; phylum Basidiomycota; class Agaricomycetes; order Agaricales; family Mycenaceae; genus Mycena; species Mycena olivaceomarginata. The sequence continues at coordinate 73,678 of JARKIC010001767.1, read as the reverse complement.
GCTGGTCGGCACTGGGATGAGCAGGAACAGCGGCTGAACCCCAGACAACCGACGATGGGGCCCGGGATTCTACCATGGCCATTCTAGGGAACGTATAAGGCAGAAGGAAGAGGATATTACTTGGGAGTGACTAACGTAGAATGGGGGCGTGACTCCACCGGAGCCATTCTAGCAGATGACGACGTGAGAGATGGTCAAGATAGACAACAGAGAAGCTGACGTCGGAGTGAAGACCCGTGAAAGAGGTGCCTGCACCGGCGCATCGAGCGCACGGTGCGAGATATAGGGACGCCCGCAGCCAGGACGCTGACAGGGGGTACGACCCGGGTCGCCAGCAAGATAAGTGACCTGTGTGAGATCAGAGTGTAGCCTTCATCGGCGGACAGATGCTCATACCGTCTGGAACTTCATGCAGTGCGTGTCCGTGCACCCACCACGCTCCGGTAGGTGCTCGTCTTCCCCATGTCCGCAAAGACAAGAGCGACCTGCACTGAGGGGCTACAGAGTGGAATGAGAGACTGGCTGGCAGGAGAGGAAGGATATATCGCACCGAGTACGCCACACAAACCCCTGGGGCGCAGGTGGCACATGCAGTTCGAGGAACACCAGTCATGGTGGACGACAAGAGAGGACAACCAGAGAAAGGGGCCACTTGTTTCGGTGTTTCAGATCAATTTGGTTGAAGTGATCACTCGTCAGCAGACAAAGTTGCGGGGCGGATCCAGAGCACAATTTCAAAATGCAAGACCAAGACCGAGTGTGCACAGAATTCATTTGGGGGGAATGAGAACTGGATTGGACCACCCGGAAGCTAGATGGTGGGGAGCAGAAGCAAGGTAACAAAAAACCAAATCCCAAGAACAAGAACAAAAACAAGAATGTGTGCAACGAGATTCAAATTGCAAAAGTCGAAATCAAGATTTGATGTGACACTCCGTGATAAAATGTCACAAATCTGGATTTGATTGAGCGTGATTTGGATCTGGTTGGGATGAATCTGGATTTGGCTTCAGGGAACCCTATTGAAGCGAGAGCGATATGTTGATGTTGTCGAGCCAAAAATGTGTGTTTGGGCTAGTGAATAAATGGATTTCTTGATAGTGATCATCGTGAATTCACAATGATCACAGGTCAGAATCAGGTTTTGAGCAAACCAAATCAAGAAGTTTCGTCAACCAGATCGTGTTATTTTTGTCCAAAGAGGACACCCATATGAGGATTTATTCCGGAGAAATATGGGCCATTCAAGACTTCAGTTTATCTATTTCTTACCAAGCCACCGGCCAACACCTGGGAAGAAAAGCCAACTCGCAGCTGGTTGTCCACGTTCTCGCCAGCTGGGAATGCCGCTTGGATCGTGCAGCTGCATTCCAGCCTTATATCAGCTGGAAACAGCTGACATGTTTTCTGGTATCTAGCTGATCATTCCATCTGGAGATGGCCTGACAGCACTTTGGCAGTGTACTACAGTCGACAGCACGATGTTGAACTCGACGGGCACCGAGTGAAGGCAGCATTTATGATACCTGTACTTACTGTATGCTCCACTACAAGCGATTGTTTACATGACTAGAGTACGAACGCACCACCACATTCCGAAAAACAGTATAGCTCACTATATATTAATTGTTAAAAAATGTCCATGCAGACACTTACTAACACTCCTTGTCAAGAACACGGTGGCAGTGACAACTCTACATACAAGGGACTTCGGGGATATCCGGCCGTGGAATTGCCGAGCTGATCGCCTGGGATCCAGCCAATCTTTACGGGTTCCGTTGCATTGGGAAGTGAGGAAGCTGAATACCTCAACCGAAGACAATGATGTCAACCAATAGACAATAGCACCCAGCATATCCACACCGAAACTTGAGTTCTATTTGCCGTGTTCGTATTTTGGTTGACCAAGGAGTGGATCTTACCTGTACTCGGGGTGTTCATACAAATTCTAGACCAGTAAACGGTGTGCATTCCACAACATTCAGATTTTGACTACTGACCAACAACGTCAAAAACCTTTCGGCCGGACAATTCAATCACTTCTAAAACTGTCATATGTGTACACAAACGAAGCCAAGCTACGCAGCGTGCTTGCTAAAGTTCATTTACCGGTACAAAGTGAAAAGACAAATGTATGGGAATGCCGGGTGAACATTGATATACGTTGTGTCAATACACTTGATCATTAAAGACAATAGGAACATATACATTCAAAAATATGTGGCAGTCGACGTATACCCACGCAAAGCAATCCAATGAAAAAAGTCGTTTTCCAAACCCTGTTCCCCTCCTGCAGACAGGTAATCCACCCACTTGGTGTGCCGCTTGTGGCAAGAACATACAGTGCATGCCCTGCACACAGAGCGCGTGTCTTGCACCAAATGCTCTGAATGCAGGTCAAATAAACAAAGTGGATGAATAAGTCGTCGCACTGTCATAAATTATGATATCATTATATGCAAACTGATGGGACGCAAATCACTCGAGTTGTCAGAGACAGGTGCCTTATTCTGGCTCATGTTCAATGGTCGACCGGTGATCAAGCCGAACATCAAATCCTCGGTATTATCCGGAGACTTGCGTACGCAGGACCCGCACAGCCACAACATAAGAAGCGGGCTAACCGTGATCCCCGAGAATAAAAAAAAAAACTTAAGTACGAGTTATGCCGTGCACAGCATCGGCCTCCCCCCAAGTTTGGTCATGTATCCAAATTGACACAGTTCAATCTGCCTCACTGGGCTTCAGGGGGGGAAGAGTTTTGCCGTGCTGCTGTCCAACTTTCACCCCCCCGAGGTGGTCCAACGTTGGCACAGTGGAATGGGGCAGTTATTCAGCACCAGGTAATGTTTCCAAAGTGGCGTAGATGGGAGTCCTGGCGGGTAGATTTTTGCCAAGGTGAGCAGTAGTTTGTGAATACCCCAAAGTCATTGGAACATTATACTTCAGGGGGGCCTCTCCTCGTGCTCTACAACGCTCGTCGTTGTTATGGGTAATGATCGGATCCTGATAATTCACGAGCTGCAACGCATGTTGGCCGAATACCTCCCAATCGCCGACGTCGCCGTTGAACTGAAGATTGCCTAAGAATACGGCCATCCATGCTATACTCGCCCAGCTGTGACGCGCAATAGGATCGCTGTCCGGAATGTACGTCGCGAGTTCAACATTCATACTTGTATTTAAGTAAGAGGCCTAGTTTCGCGGAATCCTCGTGTTGACCCTTGATCGTTCAAGCACTGGGTCTGTCCCGGCGGGTTCTGTGCGTATAGGATCAGGAGTGTCGTCTTCCGGCATCCCACCTGTGCAGATCACCGCCTCCTTTGTCAACCTGCAGTGACAATCTGGAGACAGTGGCTTGCAGATTGCTGGAACTAAGCTTTTGTTTGACGCAAAGTCGATGACAGTTGCAGATACTGTATTAATGAGAGGATTTCGGAGAAGTATGTTCCATTTCACCTGAAAGAATCAATATTCATCAATATTCATCCAGTTCGCACCGGGATCTGGGTCAGACATCACTTCGGGCCACCAAACTCAGAGCGAAGTGGTCAACAAGTGGGTTGTTCAGATCAATGTTGGCGGGCCTATTCTACTATGGACTCGCAACATGACCGTGAAATTACTCATAGTTCGATCGAGCCAATCATGGCCATATCTGACAGCATCGGACACTCTCGACAGCGTTCTCAGCTCTGCAAATCCCGTGGCTTCCTCCTTTCATCCATCGCATGTGTCAGCCACTGTTCCGTATTCCCATCCGTTCGGACCGTTTCTTCCACGTATTCGCACACCCTGTTGCATCAAACCCCGAACTCAGCACAGTCGATTTACGACGAATTGCAGCATATATTGGATCAGCTGGGCCCCAGCGAACTCGTGGACAGCGGAACTTCTGGTAACATCTCTTGAGCGTCAATAACCTAGTGCAACCCACGCACTAAATAAACGGCAGGAATGCGGGTGCGGATCAATTTGCATTCAACAGTATCTCTCCCTTTCCGTCTCGCCCACCCTCGAGCACGAGCAATTATAGCTTGTTTGAAACACATGCCAGGCGAATGTCTCTCTTTTTTTCATGTTTTGTCTTTACCCCGAATATTTAGTGCTTGGAGCGATCCGGATGCAAGCCTCGGACGTTATTCCTCTGGCCTGCCTAGCAGTGGAAGTGACTGGGAAATGTACAGGTGATGCACGCGATCGATTCAGCGCACTTCCGATTATCCTATAGTGATTAACGGTCCAACCCATCTCGCTCCGTCTCTGCACCCCCGTTCCCCCGTGATTTTGATTGGCTTGACGTGTAAGCTTCAAGCCGTGACTTTTGCCGAGCTAACGCATATGCGTTGCAGCGGTTTCGAGGCTCCGCAGGAATAAACTTCTGCATTCGCACCCCCGCTTGCGAGTGATTTGGAGCAGCATGAAAAGTGAGCTTCAAAGCACTGTTTTTTGCCAAGTTACATATTTGTGAGGATATAGGACAGCCGACACAGCGACACATCTTTTGAATCCGACACATGTCAAAAGCTGTCAGAAGCAGCGACACAGTTGTGAGAATATCCAACACACTCAGAAAGAGCAACACAATTCTGAGAATATCCAACACATTGATGTGTCATTCAGGAAACCCGACACACGGCCACGGATCTGGCTGAACTCAGTCGTCGTGACCTGGTCGTGACTCGTGACTCACTTCCTCCCACCATGCCGGTGCTCATGTGTCCCTATAGATGAGCTCGAGAGGCTGTTGCCACGGCTTCCGGGCGTCATTTTTTATACCTTTAGGGATGAGGCACATCCAGGACACTTGCCCCTCTCGCTGTACTGGAATTCGGTGCGTACACTGTCCAGTGGTTTGCGGTACGTTCAAGTTTAGTTGCCACTCTCCCGGCAGACAGCGATCCTGCCCTGATGCAGGACACATCATCGAGGCTATTGAAAATCCCACTGCCCCCTCTTCACATGCTCCAGCACCTTTCCGCATCTCACTATCTCCACGCAGGTCTTCACAGAAGCAGGCAGCCTCTACCGTTCACTCGGAGGCGCCTCCCAGCAAAATTATGTGCCCGAATCATCGGGCGCACCTGTTATTATCCCGGAGTCCAGGAGAAGGTAAGCCACCTGGATTTCAAGGTCGTTCAAGCGCTTGACTTGGATCTAGAACACGGCGAAAACCCAAGCCATGGGGTGTCGTGCATGACAATCAAAAATATACCAGCTTCGAGTTTCCTTGCTCAGTTCCCTGACGAATACCGCTCCTTGTATGGCGATGCATAACCTGCCTAGATCTACGCTCTTTTGCACTATACCTGATATAATAGTCGACTAATTTCTTACATATATAACCATGTGCTTGCATTTAGTCTATTTCGACGCACATACTTTATTTCATTAGTTAAATCTAATCCACTGATGGCGCCTGAATGAGCAGAGCTTAGTTTCTTATCCCGTTGGTCCTGACTGCCTTCATTGCAGTTGCTAGCATGGGCTGTTGAGAAATGAGTGCAAGATACGCAGATGGAGGTAACGACTTTGGGGAAGAAGTGCGGTAGGCGCGGCCCAAAAGGCAACTCTCTCAGGCCTTCATACAAATGATTTGGCTTGGCAACGTGGTTCACTCATCTCGTGGTAGGCGCCAGAATGTGTATGCTTACTGCCAGTTCTCAGGAGCACATGCAGTATACCATATGTCCCCAGTACAGTGTGTCGGGTTTGTTCGGAGTCCAGTGTGTTGGAAGTTCTGTAGGACTTCATTATACACGGAACTGTGTCGGATGGCATGAAATATTGAATGGTGTGTCGCTTCTTCTGACGTGTGTCGGATTCGAAAGATGTGTCGCTGTGTCGGGTTTCAGGGAGCCTCATATTTGTTGCAGCGATTTCGGAACATTCTCGGAGCCAACTTCCAATCAATCCGCTCTTGACTGGGATTCAGATCTCGTCGGCACATAGTACGTGGAACAAATTTGCGATGACTCCAGCTCATTTATTCATCAGTTTCCCTGAATCATCGCTTCAACCCGACTCTGACATCAAAGGCTCGAGCTCAGATGATGGGCACACTCCGTACGAGTTGACCCCAGATGAGATAGACGTGGTCATTGGTCCTGCCACTGCCACCGTTACCCTCCAGTTCCACATGCGACTCTTGGCCCTGGCGTGAGTCTGCGATCATATAGACAGATCCTGGAGTGTCTTCGAAGGTTGTTGATTTTCCTGACGGGTTTCCCATCACCGCGAAAACCAGGGTGTTTCACATTGAACTTGTGAATGGTATACCCTCACAATTTCCGATTCCCGAAGAGCTGACAGCCTTTATTGTCTGTGCGGACACCCTGGATGCGGAGGACAAGAGAAAAACCATTGACGCCATTCTCAAGACTATGTATGTACATTGAACTCATTTTTCTGCATTTAATCTTGAATGATTCAAGGACCCCCATCCCTACTCGGGATCGACTGGATCATGGCGAGAACCCGATTTTGAGACAGGCGAAGGTGCAGGTAGAGGCGGAGCTCAAGCAAGCTGTAGCAGAATCGAAAGTACGTCATTCGTTCAATCCCTGTCAAGGCTGACTACAGATCAGTCGAATTCCTCTGGCCGGGTTCCTGCACGGTGTCCGTCGAAGGGCAAGAAGGCGGAAAAATTTGCTCATGGAACGGTATGATAATTATTCGTGAGTTTCCCTAATCTGACTGCTTTTCAGTCGCATGTGGAACAGGTTCCACGTGTGAGTGCTTTTTCAAATTCCCAATCCTGATGCTCATCGCTGCACCTCCCAGTGCTCACCTGGGCGTGTTGTAGCTCCGAGTCACAGCGCAGAGGAAGCACAAGTCGACCATCAGGGGGGCGGGCACGATGATGTGCAGCATGGGAAAGAGGGTCAAACATTGCAAACGGGCGACGAAGCCAGCAGAGAACATCCTTTGTTGTTCATACACCCACCTGCGCTCGCACGGGGCCAATGTTCCATTCGCCACTTCGACGAGGGACACCGCTCCATCCACCGCCAAACGCAAGTCGACTTTAACTGCAGCCGCACCAGCACCCAAGCCCAAACGGCGCAAAGCAGGGGACCCGCTTGCTGGCTGGGCCATCGAACTGGGTCCTGGCGACAAGACAACGGCGGTCAGCCCCCAGGAGTATGCTCAAAAGGAGCTGGAGGAATTCGCGGCGCAGTATCCACAATATATCAAGTTTCTGTAATACTTTACAATGCGACCACTCCTGTCCTTTAATAGTAATCCTACGAAGAATACATGCCCACATTGCGATCCTATAAACTTGACCATGCCTAATCCGGATCCTACGAAGATAGAACAGGTACCGTAATCCTACTATCATACTAATCTGTCTAGGGCTCGGAATGTATCTGACTTCCTCATTGACCATTTGGAAGACTTCTGTGTACCCGCCGTGCCCACGCCCATTTTGATGGCATCAGGCAAAATGGCTTGCGCAAGCCATTTTGCGCGCAACCGGCGGGACCGCAAAAAAAAGGTAATTTAAAGACTCTCGCAAGTCTATTCTCTTCGCAGAACATAGTAAGCATCAAATTAACAATTTATTTCGACTTTCTACAAAAACTAAGCCTCTGCAGACCACAAGCCATTTTGTCGTCCGAATGGCTTGTGATGGCATGTCACATATGTAACCGTGCCCAAAAATTGGGTCGACTCAAGCCCAACTGTTGCCAGCTGGTACAAGGATGGTGACTGAACTACCCCTGGCATGATATCTGGCTCGAAAATGTACATATTTTCACGATTTTTACCACAATCCATGCCGATGCTGATTTTGATGGCATCAGGCAGAATGGCTTGCGCACATTATTTTGTCTGCGATGAGAACGCAAATTTTCCTAACAATTCAAGCATGACCGATGAGTTCAATGAACTGAAATATTTCAATTGAGGGCTAATTGCACCAAGAATGCTGACAGATTTGTTAACTAGACAAACTTTCACACCGGTTCAAGTTCAACCCAAGTCAAACATCGGAGACTGGGAGCGGGGACAGCTTCCACGAGTTTAGTCCGGGTTGATCAAGATGTAATACCTTAGCTTTGCTGAAACAATGTCAGAATTGGATCGGAGCTGCAACAACTCTTGCAGGTCAAAAAGTGAGGGAAGTTTAATTCAAGTGGGGTGAATATCTTTCTCCATTCGACATTTGTGTCAATATTCTGTATATATGTGGAATCTACGAGACACAACATGTTGGTCGGAGTTCACAAGCCCACTGGCTTGCAAAAGATGCAAGAGTTGTATAGTCATTAGTGGCAGTGGTGACAGGAATTGTAGACAATGCTCAAGTAATATGGGAAATGATACAGTAGAGTGCTAGCAAAGACTATTGGGAGTGTGCCTACCACAAATACAATAATGGTAGAGACCCGTACGATGCGATGGTTAACAAAGTTACTTGGACAAACTAACTTGGCCTTACAAAACTAACTTTACTTTACTTGTGGCAGACAAGTAAAGTAAAGTTAGCAAAAGTAACTTGTAAGTAACTTAAGCAACTTGGATTGATGCCATCTGATGGCCCAAGTTACTTTGTCTGATGGCCTAAGTTACTTTGTCTGATCGTATTGATCTAACTTGGCGGGGCAAGTTACTTCCAAGTAACTTAAGTTACTTGAAGTTACTTGAAGTTACTCAAAGTAATTTTGATTAACTTCATCTGCATTGAGCTAAAAAGGGTATCTGTGAACGGCAACACACTCGCTTGCGTCCTGACACATGATCGCGCCGATCACACAAGTTCGTTTTCCTGCCACTCAACTTTCTGCATATTTCTGGCGATGTTTAGTGCAGTGTGGAACTTTTTCTTCCCCCCCAGACCGTATCCCGGATCCCCCACCCCTTCAACGTCCTCGGAAATACCCCCGCACCACAGACTTGCAGCACCTGAATAATCCTTCTCACAATATCTGGGGGGAAGGAAGCTCGAACACCTCCCCCCCAGGGTTGGCTGCACTATTATCCTCCACGGTATTTGCAGCCATAACTGCCCATAGGCCCCATAGCATTGGGGATTTTCCTGATGCTCGCTTCCGCTAGACTGGTCGATCAGTTTCTGTGTCTGAAACATCCGGGTTACCACAGTAAGTTGAAGGTCACTTTTTGTTAACAAGGATTTTCCAAACGTCGATTCAACACAAAGACAATACAACGACACAACCTCTTCAAGCCTCTGCATAAAGCCCTAAGCACAAATATTCTGGACTTCTTTCTTTGCGCAGCCCGTTGTGCGTGTCAACAAAGATCAGCTAATTGGACAGAACAAAGCGCACATCTCTCATTCCGTCAGTTCGTCCCACCAATTTTGCGACTAAACGGAACGCAAGTGAAGCCTCCTCCGAGGGCGCTGGCACTGTTCTGAGTTTCGGCACAGCAGTTAATGAAGTTGTGCAAGCCGTTGTGGCAAGCCAAAAATTTCACTCTCAGGCTTCAGCCTCAGCCTGATTAATTGTCGATTCAGACACGGGGGTTACGCAATTGACGGCGGTCACGGTAGTTTTATTAACGGGCGACCCCGCTCGTGATGATGGATATATGAATGGACGCGGAGGGTCGGCGACAACGTCTTCCAGTGGGGATGTCAGTCTCGAGAATTATTCGGGCATAAGCCCCCGGGCTGGGAACACCAGACCCGACTCCCATACCATGAGGTGAAGTTGGAGGATCGTTATTGTTAGCGTTGACGGCGTGTAATTGAATAATGATTGACACCTTGAATGAAGGGGAAACGAACTCGGGCGACGCCGTGCAGGGACGCTGCGATGGAAAAAATGAAATAGGAGACGGAGAACCAAGATTGAACACACTCGAACGGGTGAACTTGGCGGTAAATGATACCATCTGATGGCAAGTTGATCGCCCGTAAAGTACCGTAAAGTTAGCCTCGCCAAGTCAAAGGGGCAATCAAAGTCAAAGTTAGGTCTTACAAGTTACTTTATTCACTCTCCAAAATGGCTTGCAAGCCATTTACCGGGCGTGGGCGGGTGATCCCACCAAAACACACGCCCCCGCCCGGCACAAGCCATTTGGCGCAGGCGCAAGCCATTTAGCCAAGCCAAAAATGTCACTCTCGAAACTTGAATTCGCACAAGGCAGAGACCATGCGGTCGTTTTTCGCTACAGATTTGTAAAATGCAGTAGACTCGAGAGATACATTTACGTGGTAAAACATCTTACACTGAGAATGGAAGAGAACTTCTTAGGAAGCGCGCGGAATATATTTTCTCCAGGAATTCGCATAAACCATATAACCACGATATAAACGTCCCCGCCCTTTCCCAACACTATCACGGCCATTCTTCCAGCTCAAGAATTCGCGGCGTTGATATTGAACTGCGCGTAAGTCAATGTTGAGTTGGGGTTAATAGCGAACGTCATCCCGTCCCCTGTGCGCAATCGCGAAATCAACAACCCGGGAATGCCGAGATGTACATGGTTAACAGGGAGACTCACTGCAGTGGGCACCACCAGCTTGCATGCAGGCAGCGAACTGGGGTTCAGTCGATGGTACAGTGTAGGTGAAAGTAGGCAAGGAGCCGTCGAGATCAGAGAGGCTGGCGCGACCATTGCGTGAGCATCCGGAGTAGAGTGCGGGGGAAACAGACTTGTGACGAGCCTGCCTACTCACTAGCCAGAGTCAAATGGGTTGAGGCCAGCTCCACCTGCAGGAGGAGGACAAACTGCGCCGGAGAAATCCGCGGACGTGATAGAGTCTGGATGGATGGAATTATCATTCTACACAAAAGTCACGATCGATACAGTACTCACGGTTGCGAGACAGGCTGGTTGAACTGATCAGCTGGATGAAATATGCACCGGGCGAATAAAAAGCTTACACAGTAAAGATGATCGTGTCACCAATATCCGCTACGACGCTAGTTGGATCGAACGTCAGGCCGTTGTTTGAGCCCACGCTGACCGAGAAAGACGCAGCCAGGATAGAGGGAATAAGGGCGAAGAAGAACGTTTTGGAGAACATCGTACGTGGAGATGCAAGAGTCGTTGGCAGACTTGAGACTCTAGGCAGGCCGAGTTGGCGCTTTTATACACGTTTTTTCAGGCCATTTTTAGGCGTGGTAGGTTGGTGGGTAGGTACCATTACACGGCACGATCCCGCTCAGGAACGCGGAATCTGTTGCTGAAAATATTACCGTCCAAGATTCGCTGACCCTCAAGCTCAGAACCAAAGGGGTGGGAAAATGATCCAGGGGTAGCCGTGGGGTAGTTGAACGGTGCCAAGGACGTGGTATATCTCATTATTTTTGAGATTAACGTGTGTTGTTGGTAGGCAAAAATATTACCCTCATTCTACGGAGTGAATGAGAGTCTGAATATTGGAGAGGACTTGTTGTTTTACCGTGGCGGTGTGTAACGGTGAGGTCAGTTCGAATTCTGGCCTCGACACAAGATCGCTTTTTCAAATTGCCGATCAACATTGCGAACGATGGAAATGTGCGGTGCCGTGCGGGACCACGTCCGGGTAGTTGTCCGAGCAGATCAAATTTGAGAAATTTTAGAGTCGCGAAACGTGCGCGAACAGGTACGGGCGGCAGATGGTGTTTTTGTAACGATGAGAAGAAACAAAAGCAGAGCCGAGGAAAGACTTATCTAGATGTCTTCAGATACATTCAGTGGCCGTCTGGTGTCGTGTACAGTATCTAATAGGGACGCAACAGACTGGCACAAATGGGGGAGTGAAGGATATATACCTGAGAGAGCCGCTATTCCAGAGTGACAGGAATCCTAGGAGTCCAGAGCGGGTATTTTTGTAGTAGATTGTTCCTGGAAGAGAATCACAAGGGCGGTTTGGGCTCATCGAGTGAATTCCTGTCGCACAAAAGGCTCACGAGAAGGACCGGCCATTGGGACGAAAATCTGTTCCGAGGTCGGATTAAGAGTCGAAGTGGGATATAGCGGGTGTAAAGATGCGATAGTTCAACAATAGATTAGAGTTCAACATGAAGATGGGATGCTCACTGGTGTTCTCCCACGGAGAGGACCTTGATCCAATCGGAGCGCACGGCGGAATGTGCATATCTCAGAACTTCCGAGCCGGCTTGTTTCAAGATGAGGACTCGGAGCCGGGCGGTACTTGCGAGAAGATCGAGTCCAGTATAATCTCAGAGGGGGAAAAGCAGGAAGCGATTGTCGGGCGGACATGATGTGAGCCGAGGGATCATATCTGATTCCAGATGAGAGAAACAAGTTCATACCATGTGTAGTGCGGATTAGTCCGGGGACCAGTCAAGCCGGAGGGAAAAAATAGGTATCTTTCCGAAATGTGTGGGAGGAGTCGCTAAATTTGAGAGTGTGTATTGTATGCGTAAGGAATCCAACTATAATGTCATCCATGTAACCTTGCGAGATGTTCCCACTTCAAGGGCGATTTCTATGTTTGAATTGTCGCAGCCATGGCGAGTCTGTCGGCAGAGAACCCGGATGCGGCCTGATCCAACACGATGTGCCACAAACCAGAGATGGTGCCGTCTCACATGAAGGTCTAAGAGCGCCGCTTCCAGGTCGCTTGTCTGGCCCGTTCGGAGGTTCAAGCTAGAATCGGAATTTGAAACCGAACTCGAAGTCCAACAGCAGAGCAGTCTCATGGCGATTTGCTCTGTCCGCAACAGAGAAGGTCTTGGAGAAGGTTCAAATTTCCAAGCACTTTAAGTCGCATCTACTGGTAGTACTCCAAGCGATGCGCAGGTACGGGCACGCCGTCCTGCCTGTAAGCTGTCAAACTTATATTTCATCAAGTTGAAGCAATAATCAACGATGCACAGTGAACAAATGAACAGAGAGTTTTAAATCTTACAAGCTTAAGCAGCGGGGAGACTCCGAGAAATTTGTAGACGAGAATGAATGGGATTTTAAACAACGGAGTACAATCCGTACATCAATGCGTAGCTAAGTCGTTCATAGTACCGCCCCGCCAACGCGCGCGGCTGTGCCACAGCGCGGAACCCAAACCCCTAACCATCTAACTTGAGCGTTAACCTCAGCACGCCAAGGCCAGTGGGAATCACGGACCTGTCACCTGAGCAGACTGCCGACAACATCTTGACGGAATGACGAAGATCGCCATCAAACTGACGAAGAAGAATGCCATCACTGACTTACGAGTTTGAATATGTCTCACTTCGGTGCCCATTGTACGCCTCAACCTCGATAATATCTCATGTATGAATATTAACCTTCATTTTAGACCCTTGCTGCCGCCATCCCGACCGGTACCCCCCCCCTCCCCCGGTTACCCCGCCGTCCTCCCCCCAATGCTGTTTGAGCGTGCAGTCACTGCATTTTGGGGGCTTCTCGAACCAAGGCTGCGCCGAGGGTCCTCGGCAGACCTGGACACACTTTGGCCTCGGCAGACCTTTGCTGAGGTTCACTCAAGATCTGCCTGGTATCAAAAGCTGTTACGGCGCAGCTCTCAAGACTTAGCCATGCAGTGATCGGGGCGGCCATCAGTTTTCGCGGCTCCATGACAAATATAAATAGACTGACATGAGAATAGTTGATTTTAGATCAAGTTGCGTGCATCATATTAATACCACCCAAACGTTAATGGGGGTTAAATGGTTGATAGTGCGTAGTACAAGGACTAGCTAGAAAATATGAGATTGAGGGAGACTGAGCTGCCTGCGACAGCGAAGTCCTGTAACCGTCGCGTAACACAGTGGGCCACGACTCCGCCGTGCCTAGCAACCCCCGTGTGACAGGTCTCACTTCGATGCTGGAAAGAAGACAAGAATAGACACGAGAATAGAGGTTGGAGTGTTGAGTTGTTGAGTTCGAGCTCGAGTTGCGTAGGTAAGTTGTCGATTCAACTTGTTCTAACTAACTATTAAACTACTCAGTCTTATATACTACTGTACCGAGTCACTAACAAGTCAATACGAGTCAGATACGAGTCATATAGCTACTGCGTCCGCTGTACCTGCGGACTACGATCAACTACGGCGCCTGCGGCGCAGGAGTTGAGTCATGTTGAATTGATGGGAACCTAGTTACTTCCGTTACATTCGCCCTCCGAGGCTCACTGTTGAGCCTCCAATCAGTTCCCAAAATTCGTCATGTCCGCATTCATCCCATTATCCTCCCACTCATTGTCAGTCTCCATCAGATTAATCAAATCATCAGACTCTTTCACATCGACCAGAACATCTGATTCTTTGCTCAATTCCAACTCCTCAACAATGGTGGTTAACCCGCTGCTCGATGCCTCGGAACAATCCTGTGTCCATCGAGTCGTCACGACGCTGCTTCCGATTCCGACGGTTCCGACGAACGCGACGGCGGCGCGGGCCTTGAACTCCGGCACTCGCTCCGGCATTGCTGCGATGTTTGATGCGGTCGACCAGCGAACGGCCGGCGTGGGCGTGATTGAACGAGGGGCGTATGGAGGCTGTGATGGCTCCGCGATCCAGTGCGGAATACCGGCCTGGGCTGCTGGCGCGCAAATCCCATCACGGGGCTGGTTCAACTCGTGGATCTCGCGTTCGAGTCTCGACGCGAGGACCTGGCGAACCAGATCGCCATGCATATCCATCATACTGCGCATAGCTTGCATCAAGCCGGTGTTATCCTGGGCGAGGCGCTCGGCACTCTCAGCCCGGCGCTGATTGATGATATTGTTAAAGTGCTCCGGAAGCGGCGCACCCGGCACCTTGATCAAGTACACCTTCCCGATAACCGTCTGGCATACGTGCCGGGTTCGGGACCAGTGCCGTTGACAAAGGCAATCAAGGCTTTGGCATATTGCCTGCAGTTCTCGAAGTCCTGCGCAGAAAAGGAAGCGACGTTGTAAGGCATTGAATAAGAGGATATGGGCGATGGAAAAATGGGCTGTTTTGGTTTCCCCTTCGCCTCCTCTGTCCCTTCTTATACCGATGAAAACTTTTATGCTCGCCAAATTGATTTCTTTGGACTCCTGCACACCTTGTTCCAAATCAGGACCGCGGTTTGTTTTCCCAATTGGTAAAGCAGCCGGACTTTTGACTCCCATGGCTTCACAATAACCATCCATTGCGGATAAATGTTTTACTTCCGCAAGTGGAGACCAGGTTACGTCGCCTGTTGCCCATAAAATCTCAAATGACGCGTCCTTTCCTTTTCCAACGTGCGACAAGATTCGATCCACCGCCCATTCTTTGGGATTCACGCCAAAACCTGGGATCTGATGCATCTGTCGTCCAGGGAACTTCCGGTCGTCATTGGGGAAGTGTGGCCGCAGGAGCGACGCGTGGAATACATCGTGGATGCCCCAGCATTTTCAGCTCCTTTGATAACTCAAGTTTGTACGACGCACCCGGAGAAACCACTTCAATAATTCTGAATGGTCCCAAATATTTGGGCACCAGTTTTCGCGCACGTTTCTTCGGCAACTTGAGATTCTTGGTTGACAAGTACACAAGCTCTCCCAAGGCAAATCCAGCCTTTCGGCGATGCTTGTTCGCTTGGTCGGTCTGCCGTACACGAGCCTGGATGATGGCATCATGTGCACGCATCAATGCCTCTTTCATCGTCGTCGCAAATTTGCGAACTCCCGGAAATTCAGCGTTGGTTTCCCAGATGAAAGGCCGCGGAGTACGAGCATAATTCAGAAAGAAAGGTGAGAATCCTGTGGTTTCTGACCTTGCCAAGTTCATTGCGAACTCTATTGCGGGTAACTTCTCCGCCCAATCTTTCTGATCTGGTTGCACGCATTGTCTCAGCATCTGAGTCATAGTGCGATTAGCCCTTTCGGTCATCCCATCTGTTTGTGGGTGATAAGCGGTTGACATCCGCAGCTCGACACCAAGGAGGTCGTTCAACCGCTTCCAGAAGGTACTTGTGAACAGTGTATCTCTGTCACTAACTATTCGCTCTGGCAGGCCATGCAGTTTATAGACTGAGTCAAAGACTACTTCCGCAATTTGCTTTGCGCCGTAGGTTTGTCTTGTTGGCACCAGATGAACCATTGACGTTAGATGATCTATAATCACGCAGATCATGTCAAATGCACCAGACCTTGTCTTCGATTCAGGCAATGGCCCAACAAAGTCAATGCCGATGTACTGCCAAGGAACCGTGGGTACTGGTAACGTCTTCAGCAGTCCCATCGGCTTCTGGTTGTTGGGTTTACTTCCAGAGCATGTAATGCAGGATTTACAATACAAGTCGACATCTTCCACCATAGATCCCCACCAGACCTCTTCTCTGAGTAAATCGAGAGTTTTCCGAGGCCCCAAATGGGCCAACATGGAATGTGCATGCTTGATGATAATTTCACGCACGCTACGCCCGTCGATCCTGATGTCAGGGATACAAAGAACGCGTACTCCTTCCCGAGCTTTGAAGACAAGACCTTCCTTTTCAAAGAAGTCTTTGTAGTCATTCGGAGAGGTGAGTATGTTCCTGAAGAATTCGTCCTCGTGGTATCGATGTTGAAGTGCACCCGGTAGAGGTATACCGATATCCCCGGCAGTAATCACCGTTGGCAGATCGGCTTGCACTGCATTTGCTGTCATCGGCCGTTCGACCTGACTGCCCAATGCTTCTGGAAGCACGGTCTGATCGGCCTTTTCTGCAGCTCTCTTAGTCCTCGACGCCTTGCTCTTCGACGTCTTACGCTGAGGAACAGGAGCTGCTTCCTCGGATTCGTCTTCTACGACAGCTTTAGCGACCTTCTCAGCGATGCGTGATGATCGGCGTAACCCGCCCTCCAGCACAGCCGCCATGCCCGTGAAAACCGGTGTTGTCAAGGGCATCCTGTCCTCCTCGACCCGACGGTTTGGATGAATGTTGCGCTCCTCTGCGCCATCATCTCCGACGTACTCGCTTGCTGCGCGCTTTGTTCCTAAAGGTTCGTCGGAATACATCCGAGAAAGCGCGTCCGCAAGCTCGTTCGTTTCGCCCGGAATATACCTGACCGTGAAATCAAATTCACTCAGGATGTCCAGCCAGCGATGCTGTCGCGGTGATAAATTCCTTTGAGTCATGAGGTGTTCTAATGCCCTGTGATCAGTGCTGATTCGGAATTTTGCACCATGCAAGATGCCTCTAAACCGTTTTAATGATTCAACGATGGCAAGCAATTCCTGCTCATGCACCGGGTAATTCTGCTGTGCAGCATTGAATTTTCCTGACCAAAATGCGATTACTTTCGCAGTTTTCAGATCCTCTCCTTGGCTGACATATCCGCTAGCACCCGTGTTGCTGGCATCCGTGACCACATTAATGGTAGGCGCGCCCTCCCTGTAATCAATGGAAGTGCGGTGGTGATTCCGCCACTTTTCCACGGTCTGCTTGACCTCATCAAAGGCACGCTGTTCCGTTGGGCCCCATTTCCAAGGTGCGTTCTCGCCCGTAATCGGCGTCAAGATTCCCATCGGGATTCTGATGGCGTAACAGTTGTCCGCCAAGAACGATACCGCGCCAATGAAACTCGCCAGTAAATCTTTATTTGTCGGCGTCTTCCAGTTAACGATGGCGTCAACCTTGTGCGGATCCATCAGAATTCCGTGCTCGTCGATGATATGCCCCAAGATCTTCAGGTCCTTCGCGAATAACTGCATCTTGTCGGCGCTGAGGTATAGCTTCTCCCGCCTAAGCACGTTGAAAATTGTTCTGACATGTTCAATGTGTTCTTGAACCGTCTCTGAATAGACGATGATATCATCGAGATATACATCCATGAACACACCAATATACGGTGCGAATATGTAATTCATGAGAGCTTGACATGTCGCTGGCCCATTGCAGTCTCCTTGTTGCAATACCAGACTTTCCATTGTGCCATCCGGAGTATTGAACAAGGTGCGTGATACATGCTCTGGGATGACACGGATTTGCTCATAAAAATCCTTGCCATCAACCAAGCTGCGATATGGTCGACGCGCCACATTATTCAGAATGCCATTGATATCCGGTAAGGGAGCAGCCACTTTAACCGTATTGTCGTTTTGCTCACGTTTATCAATCACGGTGCGTATCCGCTGTATGCCATCGTCCTTCTTCGGCTTCGGAAGGATCAACATCGGTGACGCGTTGCTCCCAGCGGCCATGCGCCAGCGCCCCGATTTCATGTAAGTGTTCTTTTTCTCAGCGCCATACGTTTTTTTAGCGCTTCTGGACACTTCGACGGCCTCCATTTATAAATTCTGGAGTCATCCTTCAACGGAATCGCGTGGTTCACTGCGCGAAACGGCGGTAGTTCCGTTTCCTCGGTTTTTGGGCACAGATCTCTCGCCTCATCCTTCAGCATTTGCCTCAGGTGTGTGAGATTTTCATCGAATATGTCCGCGGCTGCTGACTGTATCGTGGAAATTTCTTCGCCCTTCAATTCCAACGGCTCCTCGGAGCCTATCACCACTCTCGTTGGGTTCATACCGATGAGAATTTGGTGTTGGAAGATAAATGGCGTGCCCAAAATCAAGTCGTAGTCGTCCAGATTGGCTATATCAAGACGACGTTGACAGTCGATGCCCTGATACCGCAAATTGACAGCGACAGCGGCGTTCACTTTGGATCTCGATCCATGGACCGCCAACTGCACCGTTAAGGGTTTGACCAAAATCTCCCTTTTTAACTTGAGCTGATCGACCAGTTTGGTAGAAACGAAGTCCGCCATTGAACCGGTATCCAGCAGCGCGCGAACGGCCTGCCCATTGATCATTACTTCGATGACAATTGGTCGTGGAAGGCGGCGTTTAAAATCTTTCAGTCGCATTGCGGTGCGTTCAATTGATCCCACTGTATCCGTGAATCGTTGTTTGGTTTTCACCGATTTCCGACGCCGCAGTGGACCCTTGGATGGTGCCGGTTTCGCAGCACGCAAACCGATTGTGAGTCGGTTGAACCGCCATGGTTCCCGTTCCTGCAGTGCGCAAACCTCAAGATCAAGATCATTTGTATCCCATTGCTCCTCGAGCACAGCCTGGATATTGAATCCAGGAGTCTTGATCTGCTGGTGAGTGACCACAAATTCGACGCGCGTGCCAACCGGATTGATTTTATAGCCAGTTGCGTGAGGGGTTACCTCCACACGATCTCCATTTGTCACCTGTGCCCACTGACTATTTTCCATAGCCACAGCAAATCGAACATGCAGCCATCCGAGGGCAGGGTGCTCCTCGTCTGGATCGCCCATGTCCGGGAATGCACCGGTTGGTTCCCTCGGTCGGCTTTTACGCAGCGCGGCTTCCAGAATGGCAGGTACCCCAAATTCGGCATCAGCCAAATCGGCACGGCGAATCATATATGGTTCAGCAGGTGCGTTCCAATCCGTGAGCTCTATGGAGTCGCCGTAATCGATTGTAGTGAAACGGTTGTTCTCCGCGTTCACGGAATAATGTTGATTGAAAAGCGCGATAAGGTACGCCTCCTGATCTCTCCGTAACTCCGCGAGGCTCACGCCCTCCCATTGAGCCGCACTGTGTGAAATCTTGACTGAACCAACTCGCATATCTGCAGTGCGTGCGGCAGGCGCCTCGTTGGTCGATTTCTTCAAACCGAACCGAGCTCGTCTTTATGTTCGGGCCTTTGGCTGTCTGACGGGACGGACAATTCCGCTGATCGTGTCCAACATCTTTGCAATTGAAGCAACGTCCTTCAGCGCGTAAACGATCGCGCTCCTCCTTGGACAATGTGCTGGTTTGTCCCTGTTTCTTTCTCTCTTTGCCTTTGTCTGACGACTTCCCATCAGAGCTAGATTTCTGCTGCTGTGGTTTCTGCCCGTTCTGGTTCCCAGAATCGGGTTTTTTTCCGTGCGTGTTCTTCGCTTGCCAATTAGGGTACTGACCACTCCCATTTGTCTCGCGCTGCTCGCGTCTAATGGTTTCCTGCACACTCTCTTCCCGAGTGGCGTACTTGGCCATTTTCTTCAACGACGAGCGCTCGGGATCAAGACCCTTGCCAATCAAATGCCAGCGCAAACTCTGGTGTATTCCACTCCAGAAGATTTGTTTCAGGTGCCTTTCCGTTACGTCCGGGAAGCGTACTGACAAAGATTCTAAATCACGCACAAAATCGCGGATTTTACTCCCGCCTTGCTTCGCGCTCATCAAACGATCGCGAAGCCTCAGTTTGAAGTCGGACGGAAAGCAATAGTCAAACAAGCCGTCATAGACCTGCTTCACCGTCCACTTCTTGCGGCGTAGTGCAACGTGTTTCATGAAAAAGGTACTTGCTTTCCCAGTCATGAAATTGACCATGATTTTGACAGTCATTTCGTTGTCAAGATCATGCAACTCCGCCCACGTATCCACTTCATACGTCCAGTGGTCATACGTGTCGAGGTCCGGCTTGCCGTCGTAGACAAAAGGGGACTTGATCTTTACAGAAGCAAGTACCCTCTTCATCTTCTTCTGAGCTTTCGAGCTCGCATTCCGCTTCTCTTTAGATGCTCGCTTACGGCGCTTGGCCGAGCGCGACAGCGCAGAACTCGAACTTGAGCTGGAAGAGCTCGAACCATCATCATCTGATCCGTCACTCGACGACGGAGGCGAATTGGCGCCATCATCACCCGATTCAGAGGAGGAAGAACTCGAGCTTGAAGATGAGTCGGTTGGCCCGTCTGGTCCAACCGTTGTCTCACGGTAATAGCCACCTCCAGGTATTTCCGATGGATCGCGGCGGAAATTTGCAGGTTCAAAATGGTGTTCTCGAGCCATTTTAACCTTCACGCCGCTTCCCTTGGCTTTGGATTTACCCTGATGAGTACCCTTTGGCTTGGGTTTCTCCGGTCTGGGGTGCAGCTTACTGGGACCCGCTTGCTTGAATTCCTCATAGCGCGGTCCCTTCTCCTCAGAATGGACACCCTTCCCTTTGTCGTGTGGGTTATCATTCTTTCCCGAGGTGCTCGCACCTTTGTCATCTTCCGACTCAATCTCGACAATAACTGCGCCAAGATTGATCCGAGAGTCACTCGCCCTCCATCCCGCGTCCAGGCTTTCGGCCCTCGAGTGATCCCATGACTCGAACAACGCGGCTTGGATTTCCGTGTCGCTCTCAGAGTAGCTCTCAGTGAGTAATTCTGTTATTTCCTCGTTATCACTGAAACCTTGTTTGATGGATTCCAAAAAATCAAAATTCATCGGCATCCATTGCGGGAGCGCCGGAATAGTGTATGTGGTTGCCGCCGGTGCGTTACCCTCCCTATCCCGCTCTCCATTTGATGTATCCAGACCGTGAGCGGCAAAATTCAAGGGGAAAAACTTCCGTGCGATGATAGGTACGCCACGGAGTCTCATGCCTTCCACACTTGGTTTATGGCGCTTCTTTGTAGTCACGGTCTTCCAACCCGGTACGTCGACAGCGAATTCTTCCTTGCTCGACTCAGCATCAGACGCTAATAGGGCTGGTGTATGCTCATCAAAATATTCGAGGATATCGTACGGATGCACCCGAGGAGGTGAGTGAAGTCTAAGTTCATCCAGGTTTGCCGCAGGCAGTTTCCCATGGTCTAGATCACCCTTTCCGACCAGAACCATGGTGCCCGCTACCTCGTCCTCCTCCGAATCCGAGCTCAAGGAAGACAATTCCGAGCCCCCCGGAGTTCCACCACGATACCCAGCCCGAGATTTCTCTGCATTCTCCAGGGCCTTCGAATCAGCTTTTGGGGGGGCGGCGCGCTTGCTGCGCATCGCTCTCCCGCCCTCCATGGCACGCAACTCTTCTGGAGCCAAGCCCCACTTATTTGCGAGGTGCGTTTCCGTGCCTTCATCATTGGAGGGGGTGACTTCGCGGTACTCCCAGTTACCGCGTTGTCCATTGCCATTGCCATCCTGGCCAACAGCGTTATCGGCTTCCGCGAGCTCCGCCGCGAGCGTTTTGCTACGGCGCGCCGAGCTCTTGGCTGTGTTCTTACGAACAGGTGTATGCATACTTGATAGAAAAAATTTAGCGAAAAATTGTTAGATAGAAACGCACTCGGTTGATCAGACCGTGTGTTGTATTAATCGATTGTAAGTTTCGACGCAAAAAAATGTGACAGGTCTCACTTCGATGCTGGAAAGAAGACAAGAATAGACACGAGAATAGAGGTTGGAGTGTTGAGTTGTTGAGTTCGAGCTCGAGTTGCGTAGGTAAGTTGTCGATTCAACTTGTTCTAACTAACTATTAAACTACTCAGTCTTATATACTACTGTACCGAGTCACTAACAAGTCAATACGAGTCAGATACGAGTCATATAGCTACTGCGTCCGCTGTACCTGCGGACTACGATCAACTACGGCGCCTGCGGCGCAGGAGTTGAGTCATGTTGAATTGATGGGAACCTAGTTACTTCCGTTACACCCCGTTAACCGACTCTATGTATATCCGACACTTCAAATACACCCCTCCTGCTGGCTAGGCGGCCTTTTACGGGCTAAGCGGTGAAAGAAACCAGTTTAGTTGTAGGGTGGATCGAGGAGACTCTGGGCATCTCGAGACAGTGGTGCGAGGCAGCCTCGCACGCACCTCGGCAAGGCTGGGCACAGCCCTGCCCGGCAGACCCTGCCGAGGCGTCTAGACCAACCTCGGCTAAGGCTCGCCAAACCTGGACCCACGTGCGTCCAGGAGCCGCCAAAATGCAGTGAGTCTTCTTCCAGCAGCGCAGCTGGTATACTATTGCCTACCGGGTAACCGGCCAGACTAGGCAACCGGCCACTTGCTTGAAATAAGAGGCCTTGGCATAAATTATTGGAAACTTCACTCAGTGGGATGGAACGGGAGGTAAGACAATGCTGTGTGTCAGATTTGGATGGATTTGGGCGCGGCGATCAGAGGCTACGGCAGGTTTCCGATCAATATGATGAGGGATCAATGCCGTTTCTTATCTCCGAAACCGAGTCCACGCTGATGTACCTCATATTTCTCCACGAAATCTTCGCCGATTCGCAAGTTTCGGGGCGATTTTCCATCGTTACGCTCGGCGCAATGACCTAGAACTATAAATCGCCTCCAAAATCCTCTTTCCTGCCCCCTGGTAGCCGGAAGAAGACCTTGTGGTGATTTCGAAGCACTCAATCTCGCCCCCTCAATGACCAACCACCCACATCTTCGACGGCTCTGAAACTTTGCTAGTGCGGTCAGAATATGCCACTCTGGATTCTCCCAAATTTTTGGGTCTTTATATCCTTTCTCTCTTCCGCACGGCGAGCTGCTATCTAGAATCACCAAATTTCACCTGCAGATGGGGATGGACTTTGACGGACGGGCCATGGGCGTATGGAGACGGACTTGACGCTTGTATGTGTTCAAATACTTCCTATAAAGACGATTTCATCTGACTTTGGGCCATATTTATGTCCTGCGCTTCGGCGGCCGGCCCATTCTGTCAACACCCCCATTTTGGCCATTTCCCCAGCCAGAAAGTCCAATACTCATATCACGAATAGACCTCGGATATGCAGTGTACCATGATTTAATAGTGGATATTTATCATACAAATTACTTGGGATGCCTTGAGGTGAATAGTAGGTGCGCCAAGGGAGCATTTGGGCGGATGGCCGGTTAGGGCGTTTATCGCCATTTCGGGGTTATCGCCGAAATTAAATTCGGTGAGCACCAAATCGGCATTAATAAATTCGAACGAAGCCTCCAACCGACTCGTTGGATGCATACCTTCATTTCCTGGCCCATATCCCGGCACCCGATCGGCAATCTCTCAGTGCTGGGGGCCGACACTGCTAAGGTGGCCGGTTAGCCAGTAGGAAATAGTAGTTACCGCTCTCCTCGGCCTTGACCTCACTGGCCTCAATGTGCTCATTGGGTTGAGCTGCTCGCCGATCACAGTCATCGGTAACAACTGGTAAGCATTCCAATCTGTCTGTAGATATAGGTCCTCAATCTGACCTAATTTCAGCGGAGGTACCACTGTCACCTGTGACGCCCCTGAGGAGGAGTGGGGTATGTGCCAATCAATTTCTACCGATGCTGAACACTGAGCACGGATCTATCTCTAGGTGGTCTCATCGCCATCAACTGCATCCCCATCACTGCCTGAGCGCGGCGAAGAGATATCGTTGTTGGCAATCATTTCGTCGAGATTTTGACTTCTGTTGGCCTGATTAGTACCTTCTGCGTCTGGGCGCGTTCGTGTTGAATGCTGTGAATATAACCTTTTTTTTGTGTTTCTTTTTTTGAGTTGTGCCGGAAAAACCTTTCACAAATTACTAGGATACTTGTCACCGAATATGACAAGTCGCTGTTTCTTACAAGTGGCGAGACCAAACCGAGTTATTAAAATAAAGCTAGTAGTACAGGATCTTTCGTTAACTTGAGACAGACAGGTTTGTCCCATAGTTTGCTTGTGCCCCCTGGCCGTATCGAGCAGAATTAATACCGCACAGAACCACGCTCTTGCGCCGGTTGCGTCGCAGGATGAGCTTGCGCCGCCGGGCAAACATCGCCACGAACAATATCCCTAAAATAAGCACAACCCCTCCAATCACACCGCCCACAATCGCACCGACGTGGCTCTTTTTGTCGAGCGCAAGCGTGCTGCGAAGTGGATTTCACATCCAGCATTAGTATAGGCCTTGAAATTAGGCTGTGGAGAATCGAAAACCACGTACGTGTAGACGAGATGGTCGAGCCCAATTAGTGTCCTGTCAGATTCCGGTACGATGGAGAGAATATGCGATGCGTTGGGCATGTTGGATTGCCATATTTCAAAGTACCCTCCACCAGGTATGACATCGAGAACACTTATGTTGAGATTCTGGGTGTCACCGTTCACGGTAGCTTCTACGTGGCCGACGATGGCGAGAGACGCGTAGAATGCAGTGCCTGAATCAAATTATCGATGGGGACGTTTCCGTTCAGAGAAAAACAGGAATCGCACCTGCGAAAGAAAACCTGATGGTTCCATTGGTAATCGTTACTGAGTTTTTGGATAGCCGCGCCGTCAAATCGTCGGGGCACGTATCGGCGTTGCACTGAAATATCTGTCCACCGTAGATGATATCTGGGGATGTGTTGTCCACCGTGATGTTCTGCAGCCGGGCGCGGACAATATTAATGCCCAAAAGGATGAGCATGAAGGCTCATTGCATGGCTGGATGACGCTCGGTGAAGACCTCCGACTGGAGCTTGAGTTTGGGGACGGAGGGATGGGAGGGCAGAGGATGGGAGTTAGTAGCTTAGTATGACCGCATACAACAGCTATTCGACAGCCATCTCGTCACCTCCCTCTTCTTGCGGGATGTCATAAGATAAGAAGTCAATTCAGTAGCAGAATCCCGGCTACTTGATTGGAAGAACAAGTACATACCTGGCAAAATTCGAGCTGTCGGAAACCCGCCACAGGTTTATGTGTCGGATCCGCGAGTTTAACACGAAACGGAGGGGTGGGTACATTTCCGTCGCTCGAGTCTGCCACGTTCACTGCATTCAGGGCCCAGGCCCGGCGTCAGGGCATGCCGACCTATGCCGACCTCTGCTGACCGTGGGAGTCAGAGCCTGGCGCTGAAGGTCAGCAACCCCGCCATTCCAAGGGTCATGGCAAATCGGTCAGGAGACCGATTAACCCGAACATGCCGAGCGGCAAACCCTGGCCAATCGGAGACCGCTTTCGGCACATTCCAGCCCTTGGAATGACGGGTATTTCGCGGTCATGTGAACAATGTGCGCGCGCCAAAAATGAAGCCAAAAGCGGGCTCGAAGGACACCGGGCACGTGATTTGCAATGGTCATGGTTCGGTTTAACCATGCATTGAAGAGAACACCCGCCCAATATGTTAATTGTGGTCAAATTCCGAAGAAGGAGACTTGCCAAACACGAAGAGGTACACAAACAGACTCTCAAAACCCGCCTGGATTTTCATGCCGTCCTCATCTTCCACAGTGCATGCTAACAGAGCCATGTGCCAGAGACGACGAGCTGGCCCATCATCCTATTTGTCCACGTCGGTTGTATCGCTCTTCAAGAGGATCCTTTGAAGTCGCACGAGATCATTGTTGACCACCTTCCCCTTGCCCATGCTCGCCGTGTGCGTCCCAGTCTGATGCCGGTTACGCCGGGTTTTAGGGCCATGTGGCACGTCACTTCCTGCTACTGCGGGACCCGTCTCGAAGACAGGCGTACGGAGATGAATGCCGTATAAGGGGTACGAATAAGTCAGGGGCGGAAAATTTGTCTTCCGCTTGGCGAACATGTTTTGAGCCGCTAGCTCGGACGCCGCGCCGTCTGCCGCGAACGCGACCACCTTTAGGTTAAGCTCAGCCGCCATTTGGAGGAGCTTCAAATTTAGCTCCAGGATTTTGGGAGCATCATCTTTACCGTCGATCGGGATAAGTGCAACAACTTGGGGGGGGACGTGAGGTAGCGGTACCTGTGACCCATGTCTATGAAGAATAAAAATTAATCTGCCAATTGGCACATACTTTAACCAGGATGGCCCGAACTTGTGAGGCCTCGGCCTTCGCTTTCATGATTTTGGCGATCACAGCGTCAATTTCCTCGGGATTTTCGACTATACACTGGTCAAAGGGAAGTACACTGCCGAGAATATGACCACCAAAGTCGGGAGAGTAGGTCAGGCGCTTGCGCACTTTGGTGCAATCACCGGCAACGGCAACGGGGCCGGTGTACTTGATTGTATCAATGAGACACTTCACCCGCGCTATGTTCTCGTAGACGAGATACGGATTCTGAAGAGAATCCTCGGATTTTTCCACCAGAGAGCTATCGCAGATTTAGCGATAGATCCAAGAACGAAGATTAAATTGTACCGAAGGTGGCGTGAGGACGGAGCGGGAAATTGGCCGGCGATGATCCCATATTGTCGTGCAGATTAACCGCCGTACGAACGAAGCAGAATCATATAGTTGAGATAATCCTTTGGGTAACGGATTCCAGACTTTTTATCAGTTCCCTCCCCAGAACGTCGGCGAGAACACCACAAAGTTGTTTGATTGTCTCGTATTTTTCGAGTTCGCCATTTAAACACGCCTCGTAAAGTTGAACAAAACACTCTGTGCTCTATCCTTTCTGCAACATCTTGAAGACCTTGAAAACGAGCGGATCCTGGAGCTGGTCGTTGAGGGTTCGGGCTTCATCGGCAAGGAAGCGCCGCGACGAGTACTTGCTTCGGGCCATTAAGATTGTGTGCTGTTCTTCGTCTTAAGCTCTGCTTCCCTCTTTTTCTGCTCCATATATTATTAATTGTGCGCAAATAATTTGCAGTTGCACATACCCGATTTACTGCATGCGTGAAAGATGGATCCTTCGCAAGTTTCGTGCACGCGTCACGAATGTCGTCGAGCTTTGGGGTGAGTTCCTCGCACCGTGACGAGCGCACAAACCTCCTGGCGTAGTTTACTTCCCAGCGCACGTAGCCTTTGGGCGCATCGTAAAGTCTTCTGTGCTCAGTGTCCGTCCAGTCCGCAGAAGATATACAGTCGTTTCCATCTGCCGGGATATCTTTCTCAACCTGTTTGCGCCGACGAGGATACTCATCATCGCGTTTAAGCCCGGAGTCTGAGCTCTGATTCCACTCAAAGATATATAGGATGTGCAAAAGATGCTTGGTAGAGCCACCGAGATTGAAAAGCTAGTCCTGGGATCGAATGCCGTTGCAGGGGAACTCGAAGAATGGGGAGGGGCTTGAGCTATCTTGGAATTTCTGGAGATTCACTGGTTCGGCTTGAGGTCTTGCAGTGTCTCGGCGAGCGATAATTTGCGTCAAAGCCTCAGAATTCTCCCTGATTGAGTAGGTCTTACAGTGCCGTCATCGTCGCAGCAGATAAGTCTTCTCAATAGAATCAAGTGCGAAGAACCTCCGAGTTCCGACTTGAGTCAAATTTGAAGATCCCATAGTCTGTCCCCTTTGATTATGTTCGATATTGGCTGCGAAAACCCGATAAATGATGGTTGAATAGGAGAGGAATTAGGAGACGGGTGAAGGAAGGAAGGACGGAAACATCTAGCAGCTTAGCTTTTATGTGACATATATTTACGTGGCCGCAGCTAAAGCTCCGAAGGCTGTTCTTTCACGAGGTCTGTATCTCTTCCTCAAGTGTCCGAATCCGGGGTTGATTCGACAGCTTTGAGATCTGGAATTACGGGGTTAGTGGGAACGACTGCACAGCTTTGGCTAGATGGATTCTGGCGCAGCTCATCGCGCAGATTAAAAGCTCCGAAGGCTGTTCAACTTGCACGGGATTAGCCGAAATCTGGTCTGATTCCGCTGCCTGGAGATCTGGAATTTTGGGGATGATGGGAATGATCACACAAATCTGGCTAGGACGATTCATCTGCTGTTCAAAGTGTGGGCTATTTGATGTTGAAAGTGAACAGAGGACGAGAGAAAGGGAAAAGGGGATAGCCTTAATGGGGGTGCACACAAAGAAATACAAACGAAAGCTGGTCATTTCGTTAAAGAAACGGTAAATAAATAAATTTGACAGGACAGGATGGGCGAGTTAAGAATTGAGCACCCTTATTGCCAGACGGAATTTAAGGAGACAAACGGCTTTCATGCGAAGCTGATATGCAGTCCGATCTCGGCCACTGTGAGACAAAGCCAAGCAACTGAGCCTGAGCATGTAAGAACAATGTAGGAAAATGAAAGAAAGACCAAAGGAGTAAGATCATTCGGGGATAATGCACTGCATTTCTACCATCTCGTTAAAGAACGAATAATTCTTTAAGATTTTGCTCGTTTGGCTGTGCTACTTCCCCATATATCCCCTTCTCCATTTGTGTTTCCTCTGCTCTTACTCTTGGATTAACCCCTTACATCCTTTATTGCTGTTCGACAGAACCTTTTCATTACGAGCGGCCACCTGACCTGTGTGCAGTCTTTTCTTGACAGGACGCAGTTGCTATGACTCACGGCGCAGCTCGATTCGATGCCTATCACAGGGCTGGTAGGCCACGTAGTTCGTGGATATATAAAGTGGGTGCTGAATTTGTTGAACAGCAACTCTTCCAATTCGCTGCCCTCAAATATGCTTCTCTGGGAACACTTGCGGCCGACTGTGTGTACTGCCGGCTATCTTTCGGACTCGAATTCCACGGTCAAACTAAGACGTCGTGGCTGAGGTTCTGAGTCTCTGGCCTTTTCTAGTGGTGCCGCCCCCAATTTGAGGATATACAAAACCCCCCCATACATTCCTAAACACGATACATGCATTCAGACACGATACATTGATAGGAATGTGTCGGGTTTGCGTCAAACACGCTACTTACCTCTTTCGGGATGACAGCCGCGGCAATCTGCATACGGTGCGGTGTGTTTGCCTGTGTGTACCCACCTCTCTTCTTCCCCCACGACACAACCACGACATTGATGCCCCCAACAACCACGAATCGCGATTGCGAGGGCAGGGGCGAGCTGGACGGTGACTTTGGGCGAATGTGGTGGTTTGGAGGAGCAGAACAAGGTGTGTTAGCGTTGCTATTCCCTCGCTCTGGGACTGAAGCCGGCAGGTATGTGAGGCGCGTGCAACCGTTTCATTGTCAGTCTCACCCCCGCCCCTCGTTCACCGGTAAGCTACCCGTTCGAAATCCATGAACACTGAGCAGATTCTCGATCTCGCGCAGGAGTGTGAGATGCCGCGACTGCCGCCTGCGGTTGCATGCGAGCGCGCGGAACCATCCCACCGGCGTCCGATTCGATCGAGAGGCGCGATATCGACGGGAGCGGCTGCTCTTTGGTGCTCCGGACTGAAAATCGCATGCGGAACGTGGCGGGTGGCAGACTCGCGCAAAATGCAGGCGTCTTGCGCGTGCGAAAGCGCGGGCTTAAATTACGTAGTACAGACTGTAGGTAGAGCAATTGAATTCAACTTTAACGCGACAGTTTTTTCCTATTACGGGCTCGTTTATGCATTTGCCCCCTCCAATACCGCCGCTAATGATTTCTTTGATCCCCGCATGACAGAATGGGTGAAAGAAGATGGTGGATGCAATGTATCGTATTTGCGCAGAGGCACGATACATTCCCAGCAGATGCATCGTGTTTGATCAGATGTATCGTGCATGGCAAGGCATGTATCGTGCTTGGAATGTATGGGGTGGGACTAGTTTTGTTAATCCCGCCCCAATTTTGATGTTTCCTTTGTTTTTGTCGGGTCCGTGGATCAGCCCATGTCAAGTCGTCGTCTGTGCTGCAGCTGCGTTGAAGTCAGTGCAACTCATTCGTTGCGGTCGTCTTTCTGGGTATCAATTGTGTTCATGCTTACCATTCGTTCCGAATCTTGTCTTTCGTTCACCGGCATCCTTCTTTCTCCCCACTTTGACCAATCACCCCATGCTCCACGCTCCTTTCTTTGGCTTTTGTCTGGCAGCACCTCTTGAGGGTTTGACTCCCACGGTTATCATTCTCGCATGCAATCATATATAGTCAAAATGCATTGTTGGTTCTCTCGGGGTCGGCTGGTGGATGTGCAGACCTTTTCCGTGAGCACAAGATCAGGCATGCGTTAAGATATCGCGGCAAATCGTGTCCCTTGACAGCTGGCAGATCATTTCACGGCACTATATATTGGTAGCATGCACACAAATTTGAGTAATTTTGTTTTACCTCCACGGTGCGACGAAGATGTGACCTACCGGAGCGAAGCGGAGGTACATCTTGTTCACTCTCATGAGGTAGTGTGATCTAACAAAATCAATGATAACCAAGACGCGATCAAGCCAGTTGTGTCCCGCAGTCATAATTTCTCCTCGCCCAGGTGCTTTACTTTGTTGTCGAATTGATACAGGCGCCAAGGCGTCTTGGAACACACCACGCACTCACCCGGTCAACACGGTGAAGAACCGACGAGCGCGGGGGTGTCCAAACTCAATGTGAGAAGTCCTTGAACTTTGACACTGCACAACATTCTGCCAACTTTGACACATGAGCATTGAGGTGACTGGGCAGTGATAGCTGACCGGACAATCCACGACGATGCGCATGCTCTTCTTGTGATAAAGCCGTTGCTTTTCGATCAGGGGTCGCTTTTTTTTTGTGTGTGTGTGCAAGTCAATTGCCAAGTGGCAGTCTCGAACAAGATTCTGCAGAGGCTGAATCAATCATGACCACGGTGTCGTGTCAGAGTACGTTCGCTTTGGCGGTATCCTGATGGTTCTTGCTGATATCTGTACCTGTTCCTTTGCCTGTCACCGTCAAGTGCACACTCTCTCCATGATCTCCATGGAACTCGTCATGTGCTGACTATGGTATAAAGGAGACGTCGTTTAGCAAATCTTCTCATCGCAATCGCAAGTAACTTGACATTGTAAAGAACATGTACCTCTCCACCAAGCTCTTGACCTATGTCCCTCTCGCAATCATAGCAGCTACCGCCAAGCCGACTGGCCCGGAGGAATCGGGAACTGTAATGAGTAGTACCCACTCCAGATTCAGGGTCTCACATGAAAATCATAGGGCATTCGTAGCGAATTATCGATTCATCCTGAGGCCTTGGCTGTTGGAACGGGATGCACCGGCTTTCAACTCAGCGGGGATTGTTCAACACTTGCTGTTACCGGTCTCACCAGCCCATGCACGAGTTTGCCCACGAATCTCATCAAGGAGATAACCTCCGTCAGGATCTCCGCGGGGCTATTCTGTGTGTTTCACGCGTGAGTGTGTCTCCCGCGTTCAAGATCGATATTTGCGAGGAGTAGTTCTGAGATTCCAATTGTAGCCGGCCAGCGTGCGATACGGGGGGCGGGTTCATTGTCGCCACGGACACCGGTATCGCGGATTTTTCAAATACATTCTATGACAAAGCCCTAGTGTCCTATCTCTGCGAGGGTGAGGATGGAATTGTTCTATTGATGCAGTCTACTGATATACTGTCCTCCAGTCGCTTAAGTAATCTAGTAGCTTATTCCTCTTTCCATTGACTGCATAGGAATCATATTTGTTGATACTCTTTGCTTGATTTCCTTGTTCCCTGCCCAACATTCTTAGGTTTTCTTTTTTTTTGTAATGCCCCAGTGGGGGGTGGAAAAATCGAACGTGAACTTCGAAAACTGGACCAAATACGGAAGTTTCCAATATTCGAGGGTAAACACCCCTGAGATGGTATGAATAATGTAACCGTTCAAAATAAGTAAAAAGTGTTTATAAACTGTTTGAACCCCGGGTAAATTAAACGGAAACAGAAACGGTTTAAAGCGCGTATAAACATTTATAAACGGAAACGTTTGGAGCCTTATGCCCTCGACCGTTAATCTTCCGCGCGTTTGTTATTGGCCTCTCCTTCGGAATCGCTATCCCAAAAAACGGCTCATCTCCCTTTTCCTAATACGACGGGCAATGTAAATCGCTTCCACCATTGGTGATCCTAGTTTCGCCGTCTCAAAAGCATGACCACCCTCACCTTCGTCTTCATTTTCATTTGACTCCTGTCCCAAACCTACGTCTTCTGCCCCTGCGTCTACCCTCGCTGTACTTTTTGCGTGTCTCCCGTCTCTTCGAAGACGCCAATCTCAGCCTTCCGGATATCCATGGCCGTGATCAATGGCGACCAGTTTTCCGTGGTCTCTTGGACGCCGGATGCCACCGCGACTCCGCCGGTTCAACATGTCTTGGAAGGGTTCATCGATGCTCTGCCACCAGAGTGGAAAACGCAGAACGTCATATCTGCCCTCATGTTATCATATGTCTATGTTTTACAAGCGCCTTCTATTCTTTCACCTCGCTCTGGCATTAAGGCTATTCTCACGATGCTCCAAATCGACGTGGTGGCGGCAGATCCAATTTCCCCGGACGACAGCCCTAATCTCCCTCGTCTGTGCGTCGATGTTTTCGCTGTTCGGGGGTTTGTATGTCATACGATTCGCGACGATGCGTAAAAATGTACAAGGCCGTCGGTTGGGCAGATGTGTGTTCATTAATTTCCTCCAAATCACCACTTGTGGGCTGATTCTCTTGTGCAGAAGGCTCAGAGGGGAAGCGCATCATTTTTGTGGAACGTATGAGTCCTCCTCGCCTTACCGGCCGTATGGCTTGCTTGGTGTGTCATGCCCTATGGCATGTTCAAAGATTGTGTACTGATGTTATTTGACCCAGGTCCATTATATGGCAGATATAGCGTGCAAACAGTATTGGATAGTTACATCTCAGTGGATACTTACATGGTTTTTGGTTGCAAATTGCAACGAAACTGTAAAAAAACTTACATCTTGCATTTTGCAGACATCTGTTTTGCAGCGGTCGCAAGGATCTCATTCGAGGGAGTACACCTTGAAAGGCTTCGTTCTGGGAACTTAGGCCAGGCAGATTTTAATTTTTGATGCAGATGATTCGAACAA
Organism: Mycena olivaceomarginata; assembly: GCA_029378375.1. Classification (NCBI taxonomy): domain Eukaryota; kingdom Fungi; phylum Basidiomycota; class Agaricomycetes; order Agaricales; family Mycenaceae; genus Mycena; species Mycena olivaceomarginata. The sequence goes on along the minus strand of JARKIC010001767.1, from coordinate 40,433 downwards.
TGATGCTATTCTCGGGCCGAGATCCATAAAAGTCGCCTGTGCACCGAAATAACTTCTCCTTGCTTATAATACAACGCTCCAATTGATATTTCTGAATCATCATGATAACAATTGGACCTCTGTGCCTCTGCGTGCCGCTTAGAAATTTGCAGAGCAGAACACTGGTATTGGGTGACTTCCCGTAAGAGTTAAATATTCTGGACAAATTTTGAGGGGTGCCAATGATGTCGGCTACCGAAATTCCAATATTTTATATTCGCAGGCGATTCCCGTAAGAACATTTGAGACCATTTGCCACAAACGCGTGCAGCAAACCATACACAAACAACGCGTCGATCTTGCTCTTACTCTAACTCGACAATCCATGGACAACGACGCGTCTTTAATCCAGAAAACGGCAGCCGAAATGGAAGAAGATGAGGAGGAGGAGGAATGGGAATTGGCTGCAACGGCAGCTGCCATAATTTGGCTCGGGGCAGAGGAGGCGCGCATCCGATGTGCTGAACGTAGGCAGCAGAGCCGGCTGTATCTCTGCCGTCCTCAGCTGCTACCAAACCCGCGGTACGACACACCTTGGCAGCGCTTGTATACAAGCAGCCACGACCGTGCGTTTATCACCACGATGGGATTCGATGTCCAGACATTCCAAGACATCATTGATGCGGGCTTCGGTCCTGCATGGTATTCCACTCCCATCCCTCGCACCGATGTTTCTACTGCCGGAAATCCACGTCCCGGTGCTCGATCTCGGGTGCACTCGGCCTCGTTCTCCATTATCTTAACTCCACCATGCACGAGATCAGCTTGCAGCAGATCTTTGCTCTCATCTCGTCAACTGTCTCTCGCTACATTACCTTTGGGCTCATCATTCTCCTCGAAGTCTTGCGCAAGATCCCCGACGCAGCAATCCGGTGGCCGGGCCGCATTGAGGAGTTCCAAGCACTCAACGATTTGATCGTTGAGCGCCATCCACGCTTGGAAGGCGCCTTTGCAAGCCTTGATGGACTTAATCTGCCAGTTCAGACAGCAGAAGATGAAGAAATGGAGAACGCAACGTACAACGGATGGCTGTGCGAGCACTTTATTAGCCGTGTACTTGCCTTCTGTTCTCGAGGTGTGTTCTCATTTTAATACCGCATTATTGGTCTGTAGATATAACGGCACGTCTAGGAACCGTCATTTCAGCCAATCCTAATGCGCCAGGGAGCTGGCATGACTCTCGCGTTGCCAAACCAATTTATGAGAAGCTCCGTACCCGAACGCCCGAGGGTTTTTATCTGGTGGCAGACATAGCGTTCCCGCGTGGTACGGCTCAAATTGCCGGCAAAATTTGTGCACCGATAAAGAGTGGCTAGGTCATTCGTGGGACAACTGAGGAGATTGAGGAGAAGTTAGCATTTGACCGCGATTTGCTTTCCTATCGCCAAACGGCTGAATGGGGCATGCGGGGCTTGCAGGGTTCTTTCGGACGGCTTCGACTCCCTTTGGACATCGGTGACCAGGAGGAACGCGGAAATATTTTGGAGGTTTGCACTCACTTGCATAATTTGCGTGCACATCGTGTCAGACACAACCAGATCCGTACCGTGTACATGCCGCTGTGGCGCCAAAACAAGGAGGATGACGAAGTTTGGACTAACTTCGAGAACATGCTGTCCTCCGACCAGCGTCGCAATGATCGTGTTTCGCGCTTTCACAACTTCGCAGAGTATGAATAACACCTAGTTAAATTTGTAGACCATGTACAAATCTAGTATCAATGTTTACGGACACTGCAAGCAAAGACATGTAAGGACTGTAGGTAAAGAATGACAAGAGTTGGACATAGAACTAGCTGGGTATTGTGAAGAGCAAGAATATTCAATTACCATTGGAAAGATCAGCCTGCTTGGTTGGGCTGATGACAAGCGCAACAGCAGGACCACGACGAGGAGTAACCAGTAATTCCACCGCGTTGCCGGTAACCACCGAAGCGGGGGCGCGAATTTCGTTCGTGGGACAATAGGGGCTTGGCATATGCAGCGGCGGCGGTGATGGAGAGGAAAGAAGGGCTGGAAGGCGAGAAGGGTCAGGAGTAGGAGTACGGCCAGCGACTAAGGGGACAGCGAGAAGGACCAGGGGCGGGGGTGCGGCGGCGACTAATGGGATAGTGAGAACCCGTGGGACGGGAACGAGAGTGGCTTGGGACATCGGAGGTGTCCCACGGATTGCTGTTCTCCTCTTCATCGTCATCGTAGTAGTCGTCCGTTGAAGGATCTGATACCCAGTGAGTCATCGCGCCGCCGTCGGGGTAACGAGTCTCACAGCGAATCTTCCCGCCAACCCTTTCAATTCCAGGCTCGCGCTTGTGGGAGCGATAACCCGGAAAGCGTGCATTGCGAGGACGTCGCGGAGAGCGAGAACGGGGAAGGGCACGCCCCCGGTTACCGTCCACGAAGCTGACCACCTCCAACCTCATCTCCGCTCGATCGCGTGCACGTTCGAGGTCGTGGATACGGTTCTGGAGGATGGTGTTTTTGGTACGTAGGCTCTCTGCAGTTGCTTGCACATCGCGAAGTTGCTAAGAGAGAGTGAAAATATGAGTGTTCTCGAAGGTACGCCGTGATCGCGCATCGTCGCGGGCCTTCTGCACCTCGGGATCGAAGACATTGACGAGCTTGTTGGCAAGGTCTGCGCCGCTCGCGCGCGATTTGCGTCGGAGAGGTGGAGTGAGGTTGCGGCGGGCGATGGCAGCGCGTACAGAGGCCGAAGGGTTGTCAACCACCTCGACGTCGTCGTCCGGTGAACCGTCATCCGAGTCGACGAACTCGGAGTCGCTGATGTCACAAGTACCGACACGCTGGTTGATGAGATCTTCAAGCTCGTGCGCGCTTGACCCCAGGCAGACAGGTCGCATTGCCAGTGGGCTTCTTCAACTTGAGATACTGAAAATATGTGAGCGGTAAGCAGTGTGATAGCTTCAAAGCTTTGCACCTGCTTGTACTTCTTCTCGAGGGCGTCCCCAGCACGCGCGGGACGCCCATTCAACCGCGCGTACTTATTAAACCCCTTCCGCACAACCTTCCACCCCTCCTATGGGAAGTTCCTTCCCAATGATGTCGAAGAGTGTAGTGACGTCTTCTTTGCCGTCGTTCCCCGAGCCCGCTGGACGACCGCGCTTTGTAGCCGGCTCACTGTCGTCGTCAGAGCCCGACGAGGCATGCTGCCTTTTCTTGCCCTTGGGATCCGCACGCTCCTTGCCTTTGCGGCGTGTGCCACCGACTTTCTCGGCGCGTTTGAGCCCAATCGCCTCGGCAATGGTGGGTCCATGGCTGAGATCAAGGTCTGGGCCATCCGGGAGAGCGAGGAGCTCGGGGTCGATTGGGATCGGGTGCTGCGAGGCATTGCTCTGGATGGGAATCGGGTGTGGCACAGTGTTGCTCTGGACAAGGTGCAGGGAGAACTGGTATTGGCCCTGCAACAGATGAATACAGGGAAACAACAAGAAGAAGGTACATACCCGAGGCGGGAAGGCATGCTCGATAAGTGAGTCAGGTCTGCCGCGGCTCCTATCATTCTATCGCAAAAGGTTAGTACAGTAGTAGTAAGCTGGAAAAGTCAGTGCGTACCAAAGGGACCTGACTGCGCTGTTGCGCAGGCTGCTCTGGCATCGCCTGTCGGGAGTTCTGCTAATTTATTACAATACATTCGATGCGAAAACCTGCAGGAACTTACTGGAAGAGGGCCATGACATCTGGAAAACACCTAGTACCTACCTAGATCTTGTAAGGGTCCCCTAGGCTTCTAGAGCCCTAGCAACACCCCCCTTCTAGGAATGGCTGCCTAGAATAGGTTTATCTCCATAGAATCTCTAGAGCCCGAGACGTCTAGAGCTTGAGAGCTTCCAAGAGCTCCTAGAGTCGGGCTCCACCTAATACACCGGCATCTTTGATTGGTTTGCGACGAGAACGGCTGCACATACCTTGGAATTGGGTGACTTGGGAGCTATGGAACAATATGTGATCGCCTAGCCTACTGGAAGCTCGTCAGATATCTTGATGAATTAAGCGGTCATCGGTCATCTATCTGCCGACGTCTTGCTGAATCTGGACTGCCAGTATGGCATAAGCCTAGTCGCAAATGTTGCCCAAGCTGTAAGGGCAACCTTAAGCTCGGCGCAGGGCGCGGAAACTAGCGGGGGAATCCGAAGAATAAATATAGGTACTAAAATACAGGAGCGGAAATACTACGCACCTAGCGGGGGAATCCGAAGAGAAGAAAGGATGAGGATTCCCATGCTAGGCGAAACCTTATATACTAGTTGGTAACTACCCAGTAGCACATGTCCGGAGGTATCTACAATGATCGCAGGCCTGATTGCACAGCATGCGCCAACGAGAGCGGACGGATGTCCCGGGTGGTTTGGCGGTCAGATAGAAGGGCGCAGAAGTGTCCGGAGCGCCGGGCGGAAAACCATCCGGAGAAGCGCCCGAAGCGCCCGAAGCATCCGGAGCATCCGGATTGGGTCCGGATAGAAAACCGTCCGAAGCGGGGGTTCCCCTGACACAAGCACCCATTGGTACAGGGCCGCAAATGCGGCCAGACAGATGTGCATACATGCGGCCAGAGTTGATGTAACCCAAGTATTAACCATGTGCCTGATGAGAACTTTATTGTTTCTTCTACTCCCAAATCCTTGTATTGTATTGAGATCTGGGCTGGCCGGTGAGGATGGTTGAACGATGGGTCGACACAACGGGTATCGACAGTGGGTGTGGAAGGGATGAGGGAGGCATTCAGCTGCGACTAATAACCGAGGTAATCCATACCTCCTTTGAGCACACAGATCATTTTATTTCTGCTATCACAACAAGGCCGCGGCGAAGACTGGGCAAAGGCATGTTGCATGCCTGTCGGTTACCTCTATGACAAGGGCCTCAAATTTTGCCCCCTGTGTACCGTATACGGTATGGGGCCAAATACAGGCCATACAGCAGTACGGCAAGATACGGAGGCTGACCTGGCTCCACAGTATAGTGCGGACCTAATACGGCCATATATGGACTTACGGAGCACTTTGATTGTTTGAGTTGTTGAGAACCATCATAGGGATTTTCAAAGTACTCCAATTTCATCCTAAGTCTATCTATAACACCACATCCTCATTTACAGCCAATGTCAGTACCGAAGGTGCAGTCCAAAATTTCCTGTTTTGGGATGTTTTCAAAGAATTGTTAGTAACTCCACCAGTTCTGTGCCAAATTGGATGGAACCTAGGTAGATCTGTCAGGCTAATTCATGCGCAATTATTGATAGAAAGCGATTTATGAAAATATTATATATTAGATAATCTCCGCCTTTGGACCATTTTCGTGCCAAATAGCATCTTGTATGTCCAGGACATGTCCCAGTGACCTAATATTTTGGGAGGGACAATGTATATACCTGAATAACTATGTGATAGAGCCAGAATTCCGGATATTTTGGTTACAGTCCTTGTAGCTCCATTGGATACATTGAGCAGTTTTGGCATTCAGAAATATTGCAAGAATTGCATTTATATCGAGATTTTATATGATTATGGCTCTATCGCATGTACTCTTAGGTAAATATGTTGTCCATCTCAAAATACTAGGTCATTGGGACATATCCTGGGCATGCTAGGTGGCATTTGGTAAAGAAATGGACCAAAAACACAGATTACCTAATATATAATATTTTCATAAATCGCTCCCTATCACTAATTGCGCATAAATCAGCCCGACAGATCTACCTAGTTTTCATCCAAATCGGCACAAAACTGGTTGAGTCACTGATAATTCTCTGAAAACCAAAACAGGAAATTTTTTACTGTGCCTTCGGTTCCGACATTGGCTGTAAGAATAGTTTCAGAGCATTGGAGGTGCATGCCATGAGTAGAAATGTCAGTCGGTAACACCAACTGTCATTCCAATGCTTCTGAACCACCCAACAACATCCAAGTGATCATTGCGGACCCCACATCGTTCACCAATCCGGTGCCGAGCAGCGCCGAGGCCACCATATACGGTACAGCAAAATACGGGACCGTACCATATACGTATGGTCATAATTTTTGCATCAAGATGGCCAACGGTACAGGTATTTTCCCGTACCGTACTGTACCATACATACGTATCACCGTACCATACGGTACGGTGCTGATCCCTAGTTTTTTTGTATGTATCTAAATGGGGCTTCAGCCAAGGACTGCCAACATCTATCACCAGATCATGTCAGTGAGAAGCTCCTGCAGTCCCATGGCCAAAGAGAATGCCAAACAGCATGCAGCTGCCAACCGCGAAGCTGCAAAGCAAAACAAACCCCTGCCCTTACAAAATGTGCCTCAAGATGACACATCAATTGTTACTGACCCGAACTACATGGAGCATGACTCGGAGACGAATGACAGCGAGCCTGAGGCTATATCCCAGAGCCTTCAAGCAGTGAGTACTGCTAGACACTATACAGCAGTATTTCCTACAGTTCACACTGCCGAATTCCTCCCAGCATCAAGGGAGATCCCCACCAAGGGGGAATCGGAATTCGTAAAACGGATATAATGTCGAAAAGTTTTTTTCAGGCTTCAGTGGACCTCCCCCTCCCCCCCTCTCCTTCCATATAGGGAAGGAGCTTCCCACCCCTAGCTCCGGGCCGTCCGCTCCGAGCTGAGCCGTCGCCCCCCATTTGGGTTCTCCAACTTTCGGTTGACCTCTCTGCATGTAAAATACATTCTCCTGAGCTTTTTTCATAGGTATTGGCAACTTGAATTTCTTTATGATGTCTTAAACCATTGATTTTCTATTTTCTACCACGTAAATTCCCCAGCTGACCTCTGGTGCTTGAGTGTGGGACCCATTGTCAGGTTGAGAGGCAGAGCAGAGGCAGAACAGAGGCAGAACAGGTTTCTGGACACAGATTTCAGTATCTTTCAACATCCTAGTGCATTCTCTGTAGCCTCAATTGTGGTTTTGAGCTCCTGACTAACTTAGCCTAGAAGTTTTTTTTCGGTTGACCTCGGGACGCGAGAGCCGCACGTGATTTACAGCTGTTTGCAAAAGTAATGACACTCGTCAAATTTTCTATGGATAAAGTCAACTTTAATGCACCGGATTGCCGAACTCGTTTCTCACTCACTTGTACTCCGATTCACATGATTTTAGGTGCGCTGGAAAGCGGTTAAACGGCGCTTTCGAACCATACCTTCCACGCTAGGTAGTCCAAAAAATTGAACATTTCTATATTCGTACCACCGGATTTGAATCACATGCGCCAACAGTTAATTCTCTGTCAATTCTTGGCGGATTTGCCTGAGTCCAGTTGATTCTAAAAGCTAGAATGCTGGCCATTGTAGCTATGCATTGAAAATGCATGGCATACCTGATGTGCACCGCAAATAATGAACTTGTCATAGGGTATCAAAACTGAGTACTGAGGACTAAGTTCACCATATAACCAAATGGTTACAAGTCTTAGGCCTGTGCCTCGATATTCCTTTCCAAATGGGTCCAAGATCATTGAAACTGGTTCAGAATTGACCGAATAAATCCGGAATGAAGTTGGGGTTGAAAATTTATGATGCAGAATGGAGAGACCTGAATTCTTTTGGATTGCCCAATGTTCAGGGTATGGTTCGAGAGCGCCGCTTAACTTCTTTCCAACGCACTTAAAATCATATGAATCGGAGTATAAATGAGCGAGAAACGAGTTTGGAAATCCGGTGCATTAAAGTTGAGTTTATTTATAGAACATTTGACGAGTGTCATTACTTTTGCAAACAGCTGTAATTTGGTGCGTCGTTTCAGCGTTGAATATTATTCACATTTCCACCGATAAACGTCCCAAATTTGAAGGAATCATTCCACCGAAAGGCATTATTGCCATCCACCGTCGATTGCGATCCGAAGTTTGTTTCCAAAGCATACCCCAGGAATTATATACATCCGAGGAGGGCGGATTTTCGTCAGAAGGATGGGAGCTGGGATGCTACTCCAGCGCGGGGAACTCCGAGTTCCATGGCAGCGCAAATTGGCGTTGAGCGCACGGCCGATTCTGGAGCGACGGAATCGACACCGGAAGGGAATCCACGCTGTGGAAGGGTAGAAGTCCCGGCTGGTAGGTTCTGGAAGTGGGTCGGTGATCCGAATAACGGTGGAGCGAAACAATGGGGAGCGAATTTAGATTCGGGTCCCGGGTCGTTGAGTGCGAAAAGGGCGATAAAAGAGAGTAAAAATGTTGAATAATACCGTGTGAAGAGGGCGAAGCTGTATTGCGTGATTCGGGGGGTTCTGGTGGCTAAGGAGCCCACTGGCGACGATATGGGAGTGGGGGGCGAAGGGACAACGAATCCCTTCTGGGCGTATGCCCTGCACTGGTCGCGAATGTTGTGGTATGTGGCCAAAAGATGGTGATGTGGCCTTATTTACAGTACAAACAATGCTGTAATATACGATAGGGGTAAGGTAAGAATACGAATAAAACCTATACAATAACTGATTTCCGCATGCGGGCCCTCCGACCCTACCACAACGCCGGGTGCGGGTCTGCTTACTCGACATTGATTCGAAATGCTGACCTGGATGGATGTGGCCAGGACTTGTCGCGCTGGGATGTTCGTCCTGAAGATCGGCGCCTCACGGAGGTTAGGTTTCTAGCCGGGTGCCTTGTCCGTATACTTCTATTCATGGTTTGAGGGAGTTGTCGGTAACCCATTTGCGCTGGAAGTGGACAACTCTTCCTGTTCGAAGGTGTTCTTTCGATGAGAAAAATGTGCCTCTGGTGAGAAATATCTGCGGAGTGAGGTTAGTAAACATATACAAGGAAAAGTCTCCAGCCGCATCGTGAGGGATCATCCTCGTCGTTCCCCCTCTTTCCAATGTTTAACGCCTTAGCTCTCCCCGTCGAACCCGTGAACCCGTGGCTCCATATTGCAAGCGCTCGGGTGCGACCCAACTGCAACAGTTTTGAAACAAGATCGTTGAAGTTGGTCTTTTCGTACTATTTCGCCAGTTGCTCTCGGGCTCTTCGGTACGCGGCATCTTAACCTTGTGCTGGACTGGCAGACACGATTTTCAGCGCCCATGTTGAGGGACAAAAATTGTTGGATGCTGTCTCGGTGGTGGACGGTCCACGCCTGCACTCCATACAGGCCAAGTATATGTTTCCTGCTGGATGCACCCGAGCCATCGTTTTCTGGGTTAGCACTCACTCCCGTTCTAGGTGCTGAATGTTCCAGATAATTTTCTGTTGCAATTTCCAGTCATCCGTTAGACTTGTGTTCAGGATTTCCTCGTCTATGGTTCAGTTCGATTTTCGCACTTCCTTTTCTCTGGCTCAAACGATGGGAGGCAGCTCCTATCAGTATTTCTTTTGTCCAGCCGCCGAAGTTATGCGCCCTCATGCACTCTCGTAGGCAGCGTCGAGTGCTGTGGGTTCTCCTGTCTGTGGGTGGTGTGATGATCACGTGCGCGAGAGGATACCAGTACCCGGCAGTGGATGCCGCCATCAGCCAATGCCGACCACTGCCGATCAGCCGGTTGCTACCACGCATATTACTGGCAGCTGCCGGGTCTTCGGAGCAGCACAAGACCGATGGCTGAGATGGGAAAAGGCCAGGTGCCGGCCGTTCCTGGAGCACACCAATTCGATTACAGGGAGCTTTGCCGAGCGACAAAGGCCTGCAACAAATATGCTGGTGTCCGGGACAGGCAAGGGGGGTTCTGAGGGCTAGCCGGATTGATGAGAGAGGAACTAAGAAGTTGGGATTGTGGGCGGCCACCAGAGAGCAAAGGGGAGAGAATGGAAGGCAGAGAGGACGCGAGACGCGCTCGCAGATGTTACGAAAAGGCTAAAATTGACTTGAATTCCATTGGCCGTGGCTATCGACTTATCCCCGAAGTCGATAGCCTTGAATACCGTAACTTACTGCATATAGATAACCCAATCAAGACCTTAATCACGCTCTCCTGGGCGCTACGGCGCGTTTGAGGTTGTGAAAATTTCGGCACACATTTGTCAGTAGGTCTACTGATGTCTCTTGATTCTCTTTCTTTTTCCCTCTTTTTTTGCAACTTGAAATCTTGATTAAATCGGCAGGTACACAGACATAGTACATAAGCCGGAATCCACCGTGACGGCAAGACTTTATACCAAAAGGATTATCAAGTTCTGCTTCCGAGTCGCTGTCAACCTGGCGTGACGTGGGACTCCACGTTGCACAAGCAGGCACTTCCCAGTCAACCCCGCCATTCCAAGCGCTGAACGAATCGATCGCACGACCGATTGAATCCGACCATTTTTGATTCGGAAGCCTTAGGCAATGGGTGCGATTTCGGTCAATTTGAACCCCGTGGAAGGACCGATTTTCCGAAATTTAACCACGGATTCGAGCCGGTGATATACTGGCTCATTTATAGTCACCGGCACGGAAGGCTCCGACTCCTTGCTTCTCGGACGTTCATCGTGAGAAAGTGCGAAAAAGTGCGTGCTGTTCTACACGAGGCGCTCAAGGTGACCACTCTTGTCTTCTACCTCCACGTTCACTGCGCAGGAATACACACTCCTCATCTTTTCGGTGGGCGACTCCTTCTGCTGTGTAATCTTCGCTTGTGGCTCACATAGTGTTCCGCATACACAAGATCGGCGATATAACGAGCCATTTTGACCATGTCTGGTGAAAATAATCAATTCAAGACCTTCAATGCCACCTTCTTGGGTGTGTAGGGAACTTAATTGGGACGACAGCATCGTGATTCTTGTTTCTAGGACCTAGAGGAGGCGACGGTGGAGGGGGACACAAGGGTGGAGTTGGTGGCCCTGGGGGTGTGGCACATGGTCCCACTTTCAATTTCGACAGAGTTGAAAACGTGACGCATAACATGTACGTTGGTGGCATCCCTATTCCTGTTGCCAAAGTCCTTTCTCAACGACAGTAGTGTGAACGAGGGTCAAGGGTTAATCAAATTTCTGGATTCTGTATTATTCAAAGCTGAATTATGTCCAGATTCGAAGAAGTTCTGTACAAGTGGTTGGAGTCTCCACCTGATACAACGGACAGACAGCACGAACTGCGGAAACTTCATCACCAATCCACTGGGCACTGGCTCCTACATGATGTCCGATTCATCAATTGGAAGGCCACACCCAGCTCTTTATGGATCAAAGGAATCTGTAAGTCAATTTGATTCTATTTCAGTTCCATCTCTATAATTGTATGCAGCTGGTACTGGAAAGAGTGTACTAAGGTGTTTTGTATTGCTACTATATACATAATCTACCACTGACAGTACTCACATGGCCAGCTCGACAGTGATTGAAGAAATTGTTAAGGCCTGTCCTGCCCGGTCCGCAGTTGCATTTTTCTACTTTGATTTTGGGAACGAGAGGCAGCACATGGACTTCATGTTACGTTCTATCATCTGGCAGCTCTCTGGAAGGTCACCTTCACCCTATAGCTCTCTTCATCAGCTACATAAAACACTGGGAAATGGAACTATACAGCCACAGCGCACCCATCTCCAAGAACTCCTTGGGAATTTACTTTCAAAGTTGGACCAGACATATATTGTCATTGATGGGCTCGATGAATGTAATAAGACCGACTGGAAGTGTCTTATCAAGTTCATTCACAGCCTATGCCATCCCGCCAAAAATGCACTTCATCTCCTGTTTACCAGTCAACCTCTTACAGAATTTCACACAGCATTCAAGGATGTAACCTTCATTGAGCTTGGTTCTGCAGTTTCAACCGGTGACATCAGATCTTACATTGGCAGTGAAGTTCCCGAGATTGGAAATTGGGCTAGCAATGACAAGAATGTGAACAATGTTACAGAGCAGATTGTGAAGAAGAGCAATGGAATGTCAGTTCCTTCATCACGCTTTAATTTGTTCTCGAGCTGACTTGTGTGACCAGGTTTCGGATGGCCACGTGTCTCCTTATTGAACTGGGTCACTGTCATTGGGAAGAAGACTGGGAAGAGACCCTCAAAGTCCTCCCAACTGATCTATTCGGGATTTACAGCCGTTTCTTCACCCGGGTAAAAGATACTCCACATCTCACAACAGTTTTTATCCAAGCAATATTCCGGTGGCTTTTGTTTTCTGCCAGGCAAATCACATCAGAAGAGCTGGCAGATGCTATGGCTTTCCACCTAGATGATCTTACATTTGACTTTTCTGACCCAGCTAAATCCATTTATTACCCAAATAGACGTCAGGGCAACTCTGACATCTTCAAGTTGTTAGAGGGCCTGATTGTAATCAAAATGATGGCAGGGATAAGCCGACAATTGCCTTTGCACATTCATCTGTCAAGGATTATGTCCTTTCCCTGCAATTCAAGCAGGCATTTGGCTCAATCATTGACATTACAAAAAGTGTCTCCTACAGATATCTTGCCCAAACTTGTGTCCGCTATCTCCTCCTCTTTGCGGACACCAACCATTTGATGACAAAGACCACACTCCCAGACTACCCAGTCTCGTTGTATGCAGCAGAATATTGGTTCCATCACCTACGGCTTTGCAATGACCAGGACCAGGAGTCACTGCTTCCCTCAACAATGTGCCTCCTAGAGGATGGAAGCACCCAACATGCTGCTTTGTGCAGATTGCATCCCTTGTGGGATGAGACCTGTGTTTGGGATGGGCCCATATCACCTGCAGTGTGTATGTGTTCTGAGATTGGCTACACTAAGGGGATTCACTTTCTGCTCATCAAGCACAACACATGTGTCAACTTGGCCACCAAAGATGGCAAAACTGCGCTGCATCTCGCACTAGAGAAGGGTCACCTTGACATTGCACAGCTGCTCATTGAGTACAATGCATCTGTTGACCTGGCCACCAAAGATGGCTGGACTGCACTGCATCTCACATTGGAGAAGGGTCACCTCAACATCACACAGCTGCTCATTGAGCACAACACATCTGTTGACCTGGCCACCAAAGATGGCTGGACTGCACTGCATTTCACATCCAAGAAAGGTGACCTCAACATCACACAGCTGCTCATTGAGCACAATGCATCTGTTGACCTGGCCACTAAAGATGGCAGGACTGCACTCCATCTCGCATTGGAGAAGGGTCATGACATGGAGAAGGGTTACTTTATCTACATCACAACCACAATCCCTGATATACCTGTTGACCTGGCCACTGAATATGGCTCAGAATGTGGCTCAACTGCGCAGGATTTCACATTGAGGAAGGATCACCTTGACATTGCACAGCTGCTCATTGAGCACAGCTCATCTACCGATCTGGTTGATAAAGACGGCAGGACTGCATTGCATCTTGCAGCAGAAGAGGGTCATCTTGGCATTGCACAGCTGCTCATCAAGCATAACACATCTGTTGACCTGGCCACCAAAGATAGCATGATTGCACTGCACCTAGCATTGAAGAAGGGTCACCTCGATGTTGTGTGGCTGCTCATCCAGAACAATGCATCTTTTGACAAGGCTACTGAGGATGGCAAGACCGCACTCCATCTTGCATCAGAGAGGGGTCACCTCCACATAGCACAGTGGCTCATTAAGCACAACATATCTGTTGACCTAGCCATCAAAGATAGCAGGACTGCACTCCATCTTGCATTGGAGGAGGGTCACCTTGACATTGCACAGCTGCTCATTGAGCACAATGCAACTGTAGACCTGGCCACCAGATATGGCACAACTCCACTGCATCTCGCATTAGAGAAGGGTCATCTCAACATTGCACAGCTGCTGATGGAGCACAATGCATCTACCACCAAATATGGCAGGACTGCACTGCATCTTGCATCGGAGAAGGGCTACCTCACCATGGCACAGCTGCTGATTGAGCACAATGCATCCATCAACCAAGCCACCGAATTGGGCTACACTGCACTCCATCTCGCATCAAGGAAAGGCTACCTGACCATGGCACAGCTGCTCATCAAGCACAATGCATCTGTTGACCAAGCTACTGAGGATGGTAAGACTGCACTCCATCATGCATCAGAGAGGGGTCACCTCGACATTGTGTGGCTGCTCATTCAGCACAATGCATCTATTGACCTGGCCATCAAAGACAGCAGGAATGCACTGCATCTTGCATTGGAGGAGGGTCACCTTGACATTGCACAGCTGCTCATTAAGCACAAGGCATCTGTTGACCTAGCCACCAAAGATGGCTGGACTGCACTCCATTTTGCATTGGAGAAGCGTCACCTAGAAGTTGTCTCACTGTGTATCAAGGATGGCACATCTGTCAATCAAGCCACTGAAGATGGCTGGACTGCACCCCATTTTGTATTGGAGAAGCGTCACCTAGAAGTTGTCTCACTGTGTATCAAGGATGGCACATCTGTCAATCAAGCCACTGAAGATGGCTGGACTGAGCTCCATGTTGCATCGGCAAACAATGACCTCGATGTTGCACGGCTGTTCATTGAACACAATGCATCTGTCAACCAAGCCACCAATGAAGGCTGGACTGCACTCCATATCACATCAATGGTGGGTGGCCTCGACATTGCACGGCTGCTCATTGAGCACAATGCATCCATCCACCAAGCCACCAATGAAGGCTGGACTGCCCTTCATTTCGCATCAGAGAAGGGTCACCTCAGCATTGCACAGCTTCTTATTGAGCACAATACATCTGTTGACATGGCCACCAAAGATGGCAGGACTGCGCTGCATCTTGCATCAGAGTGGGGTGAGTTCGACATGGTGCAGTTGCTGATTGAGCACAATACATCTGTAGACATGGCCACCAAGGATGGCAGGACTGCACTGCATCTTGCATCAGAGTGGGGTGACCTCGACATGGTGCAGTTGCTGATTGAGTACAATGCATCTGTTGACCAAACCACCAAATATGGCAAGACTGCACTGCATCTTGCATCGGAGAAGGGTTACCTCAACATTGCACAGCTGCTCATTGAGCACAATGCATCTGTCAATCTGGCCCCTGGATATGGCCGGACTGCACTGCACCTTGCATCACAGAAGGGTGACCTCAACATTGCACAGCTGCTCATTGAGCACAATGCATCTGTGGACCTGGCCACCAGCTATGGCACAACTGCACTGCATTTTGCTTCGGAGAAAGGCGATCTTTATATGGTACAGCTGCTCATAGAGCACAACGCATCTGTCAACCAACCCACCAAATGTGGCTCAACTGCACTCCATCTCGCATCGGAGAAGGGCCACCTTGATGTTGCCTGGCTGCTCATCCAGCACAATGCATCGGTGAACCAAGCCACCAAATTTGGCCACACTGCACTGCATCTCACATCAAAGAGCAACTACCTTGATATTGCACAGCTGCTCATCAAGCACAAGGCATCTGTTGACCAAGCCACCAAAGATGGACTGCCCTCCATTTCGCGTCGGAGAAGGGTCACCTCTCATTGACCACAACACATCTGTTGACCAACCCACCAAAGATGGCATGACTGCGCTGCATCTCACATTGGAGAAGGGTCACCTCAACATTGCGAGGCTCCTTATTGAGCACAACACATCTCTTGACCAAGCCACCAAAGATGGCTGGACTGCACTGCATCTCGCATTGGAGAAGGGCCACCTTGACATTGTGCAACTGCTCATTGAGTACAATGCATCTATTGACCAAGCCACTGAAGATGGCAGGACTGCACTGCATCTCATATTGGAGAAGGGTCACCTCGACATTGCAAGGCTCCTCATTGAGCACAACACATCTGTCAACCTAGCCACTGAAGATGGTAAGACTGCGCTGCATCTCTTGTCAAAAAGAGGCCTGTCACAATTCAAACCTGAAATCATTCCATCATCCATCTTTGCACCAATACATAAGCCAATAATCTTAGCACTCATAGATAAGATGCCAGATGAGATTGAGGACAAGATCCAGTCTGATGTGGATTAGATATAGAAGGTGCTGGAACAGGCATGGCAAACACATTGGCAAGAACATTCTGGACAACCCATTGGATATATACATGGTACACAGGTTTGTAATATTCACATGGTTTGAAGAACAGTATAAGTAGAGTAGCTATTTGTCTGTAGTAGTTAGCCCAGAGTCATCAGACCCAAAAACCAGGAGCTCGTTCTGAAAATCTGCTGCACTCAGCTCAGCTGAGGCTTTGAGCTGGGACCACACCTATTGGGTAGGTCTGCTTCCTAGTAAATATCAGACCAACATTGTGGGGTCAGAATGCCGTTCTGGGCCTCCCACATGTTCAGAGACCTCCCAGATAAATTTTCAGCCAGGTCGGACCATCGGCAGGTATCAAAATAGAGTGTTTGCGATGCAGCCATTAGAGCCGTCTGATGGCTGTTTAGTGTTCACAAATTGATGGCTGATGGCTTCAATGGCTTCGATGCTAGCCCATATTTTTGGAGTTGTTGGGTTGCCTCCAAGTTGTTCAGCTCATGTATGGGTGATCACATCAGGAAAACCTCCTCTGGAAAATTACCTCCAATTTGGGGCAATTTCCTTTCTGCTTTCCAAACCAGGCAAATTCAAGGAAATGGAGGGAAATATCCTCTATTTCCTTGGTTGGTTTAATATCCTTGTCATCGCAGAAATAGCTGTGTAGGTCAAGGTTGAAAATTTCACCTGCCAGTAGTAACGTGTCTTTGCTTGTCATCTGGCAACAACAAGATGCTCCGTATCATCCGTTGAAAATGCAGCCTACAGTAGAAGGATAAAGACACAGAATTTAGAAATCGGAGAACCAAAGTCTCTGAGACTTTTTATCACACTTATAAGCCACGTTGCTCCTCGCTCACCTTGCCGGCCGTCCCAGCAGGCCCAATGGCAGCCTCCGATGAGTATCTGCAGCGCTGAGCGATGGAGAGGCTTGTGGCTGAATGCTTAATCTGTGTATTTCAAGAGACCAATACCGGTAGTACATGCTTGTTTGAAGGATGGCACCACCACACGAAGTACTGCCTATCAGTCTGCTGGCGATTGGAGATGGTGTTGAATTTGTTGAAGTTCTTTGCCAAGCTAAACCAACACTAACTCCGTCAGATCGAACCATGAAGCCATCACGTGTGCACAGATCAAGGTGGTTTGTTTTGATGGGACAAATGAGCTCTCTTCTTGCCCTCTTCTTCCTCCCTCATCTCTCTCTCTCTCTTTCTTGTGGCCGCGATGCTATACACTCACCCACAACCCACCTCTCATGCAAGTTGTTTCTATCAGTGCCCTCGCCTTGCTCACCCACCCTAGGTACACGACAGTCAAAGCATCGTTGTCTGGGACAGAGCTGGCGAATACACCTCCCCATCGCCTTGTGCAATCCCAAACCGTGCCTCCAATCGGCGGCCGAATCTTACGCTTTGTGCCCGATCCCTGTCGTCACGCACGGCGTGTCCGAGCTCCACCTCGGTGGGTGGGCCGGATGGCAGATCCAGGTTGTCAGGGCTGCAGGATACAACACATTCATCTTCACTCGGCCCGCCGGTGCCACTCTCAACTTCATCTGTTTTGGTATCAACATTCATTATGTCGTTTTGGACACGTGCTCGGGCAGAACGGTCCGCAAGTACCAGTCGTGGGTGGACGACCTCAAGGGCATCGCGCACATGGTGATCAGCATGCAGAGTGCGACATTTGCTTTATCATTGCCTCGCTTTGGTGGTTCTCATGTAAGTATGCAATTGCACCACATTCATCATCTCCTTTATTTGAACAGGGAATTCTTGTCCTCGACACGGGTCAACGCTGAGTAAATTCACAGCCATCTGAGTCGGCGCCACTCACCATCCTAGATCTATTATTTCCCTGAACTACGCTTGCTTACCGGTGAGTTTTTTACTTCGACAGATTGAACCCGCATGACCGTTTCTTGTAGACTTCCTTAGCGACACTTACACGCAAACGGCGGACAGCCACCCTACCCGCATCCCCCAGTGAGACCTGTGCTTTTATCCTGCGACGCCTCTAACCGTGCAACGTCTCAATTTACTCTCGTTTGCATGTGCACTTCCTTCCAGGTCCCCCTCATCTTTGATTATATTTCTCAGATCTGATGTCCTTCAATTCTTTGATGCTCACCTAATTCCGCATCTTTTCAACAAATCTAACATATCCCACAGCCTTTAGGTCCGTTGCCCTCCATCTGGCACACCGGTCAGGAGACCCAAGACCCTCAGCACAATCCATGGTGAAAAATGTTGTTTGTTTTTCAGGCATTTTTCACTGAAAAAAGCGGTGAAAAATTCAAATCTTTTTCACCTCTTTTGAGCTTCCTTTTGAATTTTTCACCTCAAACTCATAAAATAGTGAAAATGTTTTGAGTTTTTCACTACATTTCAGCGTGTCCATATTGCGACGGTCTTGCCAGTGTGGAGCGGTGGACTGCGAGGTATGCTGCGAGTAGGTCACATAGTGCCGGCATGACCCACCGAGAACTTTGACCCTTTGTGTCGGAACGGAGGCTTTCGTTCCGGGGTGCCAGAATCGCCGTTCTATTCGATCGTGGCTATACAAGAAAGGAAAGAGTCCCAAAAAGGCAATAGATACGGCGGGGTCACCAGCGGGTCACCAGCGGGTCACAATTGGCGCTGGTGACATCACGCATCACAGATCACCACAGGCCAACGGAGTGGTAACCGGACCGTTTATACATCTCAATACCTCAATCTGTTTGAATTCCACTACGGCAAGGTATGTTTCCTCGACTTCTGAGGCAGAATCCATCGACATGTCGTGTGTTTGTAATTGGATTGTGCACATGCCAGAGCACATCCTGAGCGACA
Organism: Mycena olivaceomarginata; assembly: GCA_029378375.1. NCBI lineage: Eukaryota > Fungi > Basidiomycota > Agaricomycetes > Agaricales > Mycenaceae > Mycena > Mycena olivaceomarginata. The sequence goes on along the minus strand of JARKIC010001767.1, from coordinate 21,703 downwards.
TCTTGCTGTGGATATGCGGCCCTTATTTCGTGTGGAACGGCGAAGATATGGTGTTGGTTGATCTGCACATGCCTAAAAAATATAATGTACGAGGTATGCCGTGCGCAGCATCGGCCTCCCCCTAAGTGCAAAGTTGGATATATTGTGACTGTGCCCAGGGTGCTCCTACTGCTTCTCATCGTTCACCATTAGTTTTCAACTCTGCCTCATAGCTGTTCAATCAACTCCTCGCTGTTCAACCGGCCTTGGCATACAAATGGACCATAGCTACTGAAATTTCCAAGCCGAATTCGTGCCTCTATCATATTTCCGAATGCCTTCTTCAAACCTCTGAAGTGATCATAGTCCAACTCGCACAATTCTTCCAAGTCATTGACCTCACGATCATCTAAGTCCTATTACCCAGATCCCACAGGTTTCCACGTGCCCCACGGTAGAACCCAACCAATCGAGAGAAGCAAGTGCCTTGATCCTAGAAACATCAGCCTCGAAACAATCTCAAACAGACAATCAACAATCAACTTGGGCGGCGAAACGGGACAGCATAGAATACTTTAAGGACTTCATGCACAAATTTACCTACCAGAAGAATCGTCGAACGTTCATGAATCATTACCTTGAAGAACACCACACTTTTGAGAAAGGCCATTGTCTTGCAGTTTGGGTACAGTGCGGAATAGGTTATCCATAAATTGCGCTCATATTTGCTTCATGACTTCGGAAGCTTTGCACTCTGAGAGGGCATGTTCTAGACTTTCAACCTTCGCTCTGCAAAGATGTTGATGATGTCGGATTGTTGGGTGTGCATGATCCGTATACCAGGGTTTCTCTGAGGCCAATGAAGGGGTAGAGAGCATGATCGAAGTCAGTGCTTCTCGATGAGTTTGTGTCTTAACCATTGAAAGGTAATGCCTTGAGTAGAGAGTTATTTGTATGGCAGGCTTTTTGTCCTTTCGTGGCCCCCGGAGACCATGGAGAGGACACAGTTTGTGAAAGATGTCAACCTCCCATTGCACTCAATCAAGTGCGCATTTGTCGACTTCTTTTCTGTATGCATCAACGCTTGTTGAAGTTGCAATGGTAAAGTGTAGTACTGGACACTCACAGTAAGCCATTACAATGACCGGGGTTGCCACTACCCGGCCACTCAAATGGGAGTTTTTTGGAAGCGGTTATGACATCTTTTACCCATGACCTTTTCCCCATGGCATTGAGCTCAATTGAACTATCGAGACTGATGTGCGCTAGGTGAGTAGGTTTCAGCGAAAAAGGATAACTTAAATAACCAAGAAGCAGGAGATATCGTCGAATACGAAGCGGCACGATTCCAGTCTCTGTAAAGAGGGGTACGAGCATGGAATGTGTGTGAACATTCAATGCTTGCTGCAAGAAATCCACTTGAATCGCACAGAGTTCCTTCACGGGCACATCATCACAGTCGGGAGAAACCTCACATCCGTGAGTGAAATGACAATCCACGCGGGTATGTCTTGGCATTAAGCGGCCGGTTCAATCTTCAATCCCCATGACCCCATGAGCGCAGTACCTCGCTGTACTTGCTTTTTCCTTGTAGCGGTCTGCAAAAAATATTTCTTGCATCGGTCCGGAAGTACATTCCGACATATGATTTTTTCCCCGATAGAACACGAGGCCATCAGGTGCACGACCAAATTAACCGTTCTTTAAGATTTTGCTCGTTCGGCGGTGTGATTGCTCCATTTGGCTTCATCCCCATCCATTCTTCCTCTCCTCTCGTGCTCGAATGCTTGGCTCACCCCCATTCGGCCTACTGCTTTCCCACATCTATAACTGTCAACTGACCAAACATCTGCCAGCCTCCCGCAGTCTTAACCGCAACTGTCTTCCTTGGCAGCAGTAGGAAAGCTTCGAGAGCGGATTAAATTTACACTCGAGAACTGCGTGCCGCTGAACAGCTGACCCAGGCGAAGCCTATTCTGGACAGAGCGCAGCGGTTCGCAGCTGTCGTGGCGTAGGCGCAAAATGATTGTATTGACCCTCGGGCGGCAGGCCGCGTAGTCCCCATTCTCATTGTACAAATCACGGTGTGTTCCCCCATTTGCACTGGCACGGAGTGTTTTCGACGTCCTTTTCTCACACAGCAGCCTGCGCAAACTTCGTCGCCGTGCACTCATTCCCATTCAGGCCACATTTTCCGATTCTGCGGACCTGCGGAGTGACTGCGAACTGTCCGACGGCTGGACGGATTGGGACGTTCGGGGTGCTGAGGCAAGTCCCATGAATTGCCGGTGCACAGAAATTGACTACGCCGCAGGGCGACAGATCTTTGTCACACTGCGGCCACATATGGCTTTTACGCATATAAAGAGACAGGGTTCCATATCATCCTTTTATCCCCCCACACTCGCTTTTGGCATGGTCTACTGTTACCTGGTTAATTCTGCCTTCCCCTCATTCTCATCTGACTTGATGGGTCCTCTGTTGCTTGGCTTGGGTCTTAGCTTGGGTGTCACCGCAATTCTCTCTATGACCCAATTTTTTGCCTACCTTGCGGCTTCAGGTTCTGTCTTTGGGGGTGTCTTTAGTCGCGTAGCTTGGGTCTTTTCTTGGGCGGGACTGGATGAATTAGCATGGCCTACCTTGGGACTTTGAATTCCGTCTTTGGCCGGCGACTCCCGCAATGACATCAATGAACCAATGCCTGCGCGTGGTCCCGAACGAACAACGACTTGGGCAGAATTTATCTGGACGATGCTGGACTAACCGCTGCTGCTTTTGGAGGACAAAATTCTGATGATGTATAACATTCGGGTGCCGACCGCAGTTTCTTTTCTTACGCCGAAAAAATTGACTTCCTGTCAGAGTTAGGCTGAACCTTTCAAGTTTCATATCAGAATCGCCTCAATGGCTAGAAAGGTCGGCTAATCCCCCTCCTGCAGTTTTTTAATTTCCCAGTGATATTCCGTACACGATGTTACAGTACACTTGCAATTTTTTATTACTATTCCCAAGTTCGTCTCACATACCGGAGCGAAGCGGAGGTCCATCTTGTATCATTATAATTGTTTTGGTCAGACTAACAACGATGAAATTGTTTGAGCACCATGCTGCGAGCTCATTGAGTCTTTGCTGTAATCCGGCAGCAAATCAGGATATGAGCATCTGCTTGAGCCAAGATTGCAATTCGAACATTGGAAAGAATCGGGTCATCTGGATCATCTAACATGCTGAGGTCAGCCATAAAGAGATTCCAGAGACCAAGGGATGTTGGGTCACACAGGGGGCAAATCCTGCGGCACTTGCCATAATGGCATGCGTGTGGCATCCGACAGGCACTTGCATGACATGTGTACGGCACTTGTCCGGCATCTGCACAGCATTTACTGTAGTATTTCGACCAAATGTTCAGGTGACAGGTGACAGGGGGTCGTGAACTGAACAAAGTTGGTACATGTGACAGTGACGGTCAGTGAATGAACACCTTAATTTTTCGCACCGCCAGAGACCATAAAAATGATTTTTGAGCTAAACCTGACCAAACAAAAGCGAAAAGAAATCCTCTCAGAAAGAAGAAAAAGCGCAAAGAAATTCCTTCAGATCACAGCCAAATCCAGTGCTCATGCCAAGTCAGGCCTTGATAGCGATGTACCGGGATTCTCTTGTGCCGTAGTTCCACCATCTTTGCTGACGACCAAATTCACAAATTATCCGAGTTCTGACAAGCGCTCGCCGGCTCCCACTTTATAAATAAGCGATGCCTGTCAGATGACCGCAGAAGTTTACAAATGGAGATACGGCTTCGGACAGACAGAGAGGCTTAATTTTATAAAGAGAGTGATGCTCCGCTAGGAAAGCTGGGTGTGGGCAGTCTGGGGAGGTCTTGGGAGGCCGGTGCCTTCATGACAAAATGAACATTTGCAAGTAGGTGACGCAGTCGGACCAATTCTGAACACCGATTTCAGTGAACACCTTAGGTGACAGGTGACACCCTGTGAACATTTGGTCGAAATACTACAGTACCCGGCATATGCATGACACTTCCACGGCATCCATCAGGCACTCACACAACACTTACAGGACACTCGGCACATCTATGAGAGCGATTATTTGCAATAATAATAACTCCTGCACTGGCAATTGGTTGGACAGATCTTTTAATGAATTTGAACAATATGAATATTATTCACATCCTCTATCCAACATCTAGAGAACCGTCATGAATTTTTTATTCTCCTTGGTGCAGGCTCAAAAAGTCACATCCCGGCAGATGGATAAGCAATATCATATTTTGGTTCACCTGCCTGGCTCGATGTTGTGGTTGGTACGACTGTCATGTCTGAACATGAAGTTTGGGAAGGTCTCAAATTTGTTCTGGAAGTTGTTCCAGGTTGGGTTCAGGTGCAGAGTGCACATGTAGGAATCCAGATTTTGTCTTCCAAAATTGCGATTCTCATCCAAATATCAGCCTGTACAGCAAAAATCCATAACTCGGGATATCTTTTGTGGAGAGTGCAACATCCACTATCATTAATTATTCCCTTTCTTGCCTCAAAATTCTGGCTAAGAAACAGGTTTCATGAGAGCAGAACACGGAAATAGATGGAGGGAAAATGTATGGAATAATGAAGATGTGCATGGTAATCAGATGTTTAACAAAGAGTGCAAATTTAACTGAAAACCCAAGGAACTTATGTAACACCTTATCAAGGTTTTCAGCTCAGAATAAAGCCTTTGTGCTTACACCAAACACTGCTGTGTTGAATTTGTACTGGGTTCAGCTGCCTGTATTTGTTCGGATATCCCCGAAAATTTGATGGCTTTGCGCTAGCCCGAGGCATTGGTTCAGTTACGGCACATCTGTCAAGTCCGTGGGAAGTGCACAGCAAGTGCCGTGCAAGTGTGTGTCGGATGCTACACCGATGCTGCTGTGACAAGTGCCCCACACTTTGCCCCCTGTGTCACCAGTGAGTAAGCCTATTAGAGCTTCGAAGCCTGCCGAGCTTTGATCTCCATGCCTAACTGTCACAAGTAGAGCCGCAATCGTTACATCTTATCTAGGTGCTGCACATGTGACAAGATAATGTGTTGGGCTCCAGACAGACGAGATACAGTGAGAAGGTTTATTTTATTTTCCTTGACGTTTCAAGAACTCCGGCCCAATATTGATACAAGTGCAAGAAAATAAAAGAAATAAAGAAATAAAGAAACGTAAATATTACACGAGAAATGCCCCTATCTCGGGGATCTCGGGGATCCCTCATTGGGTTACAGCAACCGTCCGGACATCTCTGACCTAGCAGCAGAGCTTAAGGCTGGAAAAGGATCAACTACATTCAAGCTAGCGGAACCCGGCACACCCGAGAGGATGCTGTGCCGACAAGCCAGTATACTGGCCAAGGAAGCAGCGAGAGCACGCGAAGACACACAATGGGACCTCCCGCTCCCAAAAGACACCGCGCTACCCGGGTTAAGCCTGCAAGGAAATTGCCAACGAGTCTTTTACCGCGGCATAAGGGAAGAAAAAACAAGAAAACTTACCCCGAGGCCATCAACAACGAAAACACTCGAGAAAGTAAGGAAAGCGGCAGAAGAAACCTTCGGCCGGTGCGTATCAGACGCCGAAATTTGGAGAGCCGTATACACGAAAGAAATCCTCCCATGGACGGCGCAGTTCCTCTGGAAAGGACTCCACAACGCACATAGAGTTGGAAAGTACTGGATCCATATCCCCGAGTGTGAAGATTGCGCCATATGTAAAACATGCGACGAGATAGAGGACCTGGCACACATCCTAGTTGGGTGTCAAAGTCCATGACAAGACATTGTATGGAAAGCCGCCAAGTCCTTGTGGCTTGAGAAGGAAACCAACTGGCCAGTAGTATCATTTGGGACGATTTTGGGCTGTGGCCTTGCAGAGTTCTGCGATGAGAAAGGGAAACCAAAGTGTGGCACGCAACGGCTATACCGGATATTGATGTCCGAATCCGCGTATCTCATCCGGAAGCTAAGAAATGATCGGGTGATCTCCCGGGACGGAGAGCCGGCAACAGAAGAAGAAATCGTAAACAAATGGAAGTATACCATTAATCTAGGACTACAGGTGGATAAAACCTTGGCTAATAGGCCTGCCAAAGGCAAGCGACCCGCACTGGCACCCCAGCTGGTCCTCGCGACATGGTCCGACACACTGGACGACGAACAGAGCTTACCGGCCGACTGGTTACGGGAGCCCAGAGTTTTAGTGGGTAGCCGCGCATTCCCCAAAACCCCGGCCCGGCGACGCAACAGCCGAGGTATCGGGTAGCACGGTAGTCCCACACTGCCCTCGGGCGTGCGTAAAGCATCTCTCTGGGTGGTGGAAACCACTCCCTTGGAACTGATATTCGAACCTTTACAAACCAGATGGGCTAAACAATTGTTAGTTGCTACTGGCCTATGTACCACCAAAAAAAAAAAAAAAAATTGGCACGTTAAGAGAATGAGGTCGTAGGGAGGTATTTCGATGTGTTGGTGGTTAAAATCCCACTGACGGTGTTTCGTAGTTGAAAGGGCGAGGTGCTCCGATGCTACCTCTGGGCGAGAGCCCTTCACTGGCCGTGAAGATGGTGGTACGAGCGTGAGATTGAATGATGTGGCAATATTTACATGGTAAACAAATGATGTAAGTATGAGAGGGGTTTTACCAAAGTAGAATCGGAAAGCGGGTGTGGAAGGATTTCCATGTCCCAGCCATCCGGCCCTGCAACACTAGGTTCGGAGCAAGCCTGTCTCCGGTCCGGCGAGCCGGACAATCTCGGAGAGAGGCTTGGTCCAAACTGCCAAAAACAGGGCATGTCTTTATGACAGATTCCTCCCTCTCCTTCAACTCAGATCCCCGTTCTGTAGTGTAGAGAAATGTTAATTCGATGCTACTCGTCCCGACTACCATTTTATTTTGGCAAGAAAGCTCGACGTTCTCGGCATATACTCGACTTTTGAGCTGGAACTTTCCCATCAATTTGCGGTAAACCCTCCCCGCTTTTGTTGATATCTGTAATTTTTATGGGCTCCATGGATAGGCCTGATTATTTGAAGAAGATCTCTCAGCAAAAATGAAGCGAATAGCTTTCTTGGTCCCTTAGAAAAGTGTTGCGACTGATATCTCCCAATCGGGCAGTCCGACGCGACGCGTCTAATCAGTGATGATGCGCATCAAATTTGCCATCATATTTTGCCCGCCTCCTCTCCCGACCACGAACGACACCCAATTCCCTCGCATTCAACCCTGGCTACTCTCCAGTACAACAATGCCTACTGGCAGTCCAAGTTCTCGGGCAACGAGTTGACAGGCATCAATCTCGAAGCCAAACTTCATCTTATCTTCTCGCTTATGATCTTCTTGTCTGTCTCGACGCGCCAGCTTCTCATTTGGATCTTTACCACAGATATATCAGCTGTTACCAAACCTATCTCGCATTTTATGGGCTATTTTGCAACCCAGCCAAGCTTTGAGACCCAATTCGCCCCGGCAATGGTCTTCAGCTTATGGCGCAACTCGAAGCGGTATCCAAGGGCACAGAAATACCTCAGGGAGATGACCATTCCATGTGCGCACGAGATGGCACTCCAGGACAGCAATCGAATCATCACTAGTCCCCTTCTACGTATTCGGCTCAAGACTCTTACCATCCGCGAGCTTCGAGATTTGTTACACCCCACAAAACTCGTCGAAATTTTCAAGGAATTGGCGCCTTTTACCTGGGACCTCCTTCACACCTTCTCTGCCTCTCCCAACAAATCAAGGAAGCAGAAAAGTGCAGACAGCGACGAGCCAATGCCAGCTGCAGACGACGATGATTGGATTGATGATCCAAATGACGATCCAAACCTCGAGTCCGGTGATGCCGACCCGGGCGACTCGTCAGGAAATTGGACAAAGGAATATCCTGGGTTTTCTCGCAATCCTGTTTTCGTATGCATTTTCGATTTCTGAAGGACTGAACTGCACTGAATTTGACCAGGCAATTCTTTTGGCAATCAGCATGCTTGCATTTGTTCGCAACCGTGCAACAAATATACTCCCTCTCATCCTCGGCCTTTTCTTCAAAATTTCAGGGACAAGCTCTCGGGTTGTACTCATGCTGAGCAACGCCGGGGTCTGCGTCTCTGGACGGACAATCAAGCGGCTGAAGATCCGCATCACCGAGGATGCAATCCAGCTTGCCGTGTCCCTCATCACAAGCGGCCAGGTTTTCTTCATCATTTTCGACAACATCAATATCTTTTTGCGGAAGGCTCAGCAGCGAATCTCGAACACGAACGACATGATCAATGCAACAAACTCTGCTGTCGTTGCCATTGACGGTGTTGAGGCATTCACCGAAGCCGATCTTGCGGAGCAACTTGCTCTTCGAGGCCGACGTGCCAAAGCCCAGCCGCAGGATATCCTGCCGACCCCCGAAGACAACGAAATTGTTGGAAGGTCGTTTGTCTTCCTTATTGCGGAGATGATTATCTCCTTTACTCCCGGGAATAGTCACTGGAAGGATCGCAAAGATATCGCAGCTGCTGTTGCTGATATGATACCCAAAGATCGCCCCCTTCCGCCTACCAAGACAGATGCGCGGCCGTTCGGAGTGTTTGATGTAAACGAGGGATCCAAGAAAGGAGTTGTCCAGTTCCTCGAACGAGCACAAGAACGGAGCACACTGTCTCGGACAGGGTGGTCCTCGGTCTGGCGGATTTTTGTTGGTGACTGGCTGTCCTCAAACAACCTCCGTGCTGCTCGCCGAGATCGAACGGATGATATTGATGCCATGGAGCGCCTCGAGTACGTTCAAGAATTGAGTGCTCCCTTCCACTTTGCGCTCCAAGCCAGCCATATGCTGATGCGAACACACTACGGACACGCGGTCGAAGACCCTGCTTCTCTCGCTGCACACAAGGGCCTGCTCAACCGTAAATGGGACGTCAACAAGCCCAACTATGCGGCTGCTAAATCTCTCATCCGCCATTCTTTAATTGCACGTATTTTGCATTGTGTTATGTGCGTTGAATCAGCTTTATGCACAGATTGAAACTGACAATTTCCAGGGTCATTAATGGCTTCACACTTTACTCCCAGCTTTCTGAGTGGAGACCCACACTCAAGGATATTCAAGCCATCGCTCTCACAATATCCACCAATTTTGCAACTGCAACTGCTGCAAAAAAGCGCAGGCTGCGGGCGATGATTGGATGGCACATTCCATCTATTTCATTCGTGACTCGCTATTTTTCTGCCTCTTTGAAAAAGCGGTTAGCTTTGCAGATCCCGGGCAGCTCATCTGAGTTCTCAAGTATTGGGGCTTGGCTTTCCGTGGGGTCGGCCAACACAATTATGCTCGCGAGTGTGCCGAAGTGTTGGTGCGATGGCGGTACGAGCTTCCTGATAAACTGCGCTTGGGGTTGGAGCGATCTTGGTTCATCAGTCGTTGGGGCATACGAGGTCGTTCCATCGCGGCTGATCTTTATTTGGAACAGCTCAATTATTGGGTGAAGGTGTGCAGCAAATTTGTGCTGATTTTGGAGTCACTGATTATTTGAACCAGCGTGTCTTCATCGCTTCAGGATCCGGAGTCACAATCGAATATATAATGCGCAAGGGTTCGGCTTGTGTCGAGGCCTTCCGCGACATCACTCACCTGGTCGCAAATTTCTTCGGTGACCCCGACCGTGCCCGAAGATCAAAGGAGGTCAAGTTCAACCAGGATATCGAGGCTCTAGTCACAGAAATGCAGCGGCGAAAGTTCCATGTCGTGAGCAAAGAGCGGCATTTTGTCCCCGCACCTCCAAAAAAGCCGTCGAAAAAACCACCCAAAAACCCTCGATCTCCGGAACCACCACGCTCGGCCATAGTTGATGTCTTTGTCCTCGGCGCCGAACAATGGAACGGGAAATTCACGGAATTTATCAAAGCGACCACATTTGATGCTGCTCTCGGTGGTTATCCGGTTGCAGTAGAATCCTCCAACTCGGGTCCACATGATAGCACTTTGGATACAAACACCGCATTCGATAATCTGACACAAAATCCGTTGACATATACTAGCTATACTGATTTACATGGTGATGCGGATGGAATAGGCGCTGGCGCATTAGGCGGCGGAGGGGATTTTGATGGAGTCGAGTAGATAAATAAATCATTGTTGTAATCGAGATGGACCGGGTGTGGCTGATGGTACAGGGGAAGAAGTAAGAGGTAGAGGAGTTCGGAGGGGTGTAGGCGTAAAGGTGCTCGTAGATCTAGATGAAAAGGTACTCCAAAAATCATCGTACGAAGGGGTTGGGAAAGGGTACTGGACAGCAGGGAGTATCGGCGCTCGCATTGAAGGGGGAGCATTCTGCCGACTCCCCGCAGCCACTCGAGGTGTCCCCCCGCGACCACACGAGCTCCCCCGAGGACGACGTCCCGAAGTTCCGGGTGTAGGTGGCCCTAGGGCAGCTGGTATCGGGGTGAAAACCGGCTGCGGAGTAAGCGGTGTAGTAGGAAGAGATCGGGGCTGTTTCCGTGTTCGTCGCTCCGACTGGGGTGTGCGAACGATGTCGAGAGTCAGACGCCAGCGTGTGATGATGTCGCAGACATCAGATACGTCAGACGCGGCAGCCATATCCCAGGGAATGGCTTTCAAAACATGCTTCGGTTCGACGAGAGCATGCTTCAGAAAGGTCCCTGCAGACACGACAAGCTTCTCCAACTGTTTTGGGGGGAGGAGGACTTCACAGGGAATGTACGGACTGTTTCCCATACAGAAATGTCGTTCCTTCCGCCACGCTACTAGCAGATCGTGGAGTGCGGCTTTGTCCTCCTTCGAAATCGTGTGTTTGCCTCTAACAGGCTCGAAATCCACAGAATCGTTGGACGCCACGGTGCCGGGATCGGAAATCACAGACGCTGGAGATGAGGGGCGGGAAAGGGGTGGTGGTAGGAGCGAATGAATAAAATCAGACACGTATCTGAGAATACGCGGATCCCGAGAACTCGAGGGCTTGAACCAGGCAAGGAGATTTGGATTACAGTGGTTGCAGCAGCGATGTCGTGGGGGGGAGCGCTTGAGGTCAAGAACCATCCAACTCAGCTCATGAGCGGAGCTGCGTGAGATGGGACCAGACCGCGAGGCAATGGGATCTGTCAAGCCGGTGTACACATCGAGGCCAGTCTCCGGACGGAACACCTTTCCCAGGAAGACGTGTGAACATGCTACGGCATTGTTAATCAAGGTTGCGAGAGGAGTGGGAAAATACTTACACTCTGTGGACGAAGCGGAATTAATGAATGCTTCGAGATTCCGCTCAAGCTTTCCACGCGACACGGTATGGGACTGCAGTTCAGTAACCAGCTTCTCCTCGCCTTTCACCCGCTGAACGGCAAGTCCAACCGCTGGAGGCGCTGGCCGGTATGCCCAAGGCTGCACAAAAAACATACAGGTCCCAATACCTATCCGATTTCTCCCCGCACGGCCCCATCGTTGCACCAGAACTGCGAGAGATCTCGGGCACTCGAAGACAATCGAATAGTCGACATCGGGAACATTACATCCCATCCCAGCGGCGTCAGTTGCGCACAAAATCCGGTACCGGCCGGACATGAATCCTTCCCAAATGTCCTTTTTGGCGGCCTCGGAAATGTCGGCAGAGTACGACACAACACAATCGCGTAGATGCGCAGGCAAAGCGCGTCTCCAATCTGCCTTGGATTTTCCGGTACTGGCCACAGAGCTGTGGTAAGTCAGAATCTTCGGGATCAAGCAGCGATCCGAAGTTTCATCCAAATCCGGCAAGATATTAAGAGCGTCGAAAATGGGATTCTGGGGATTGGTGAGTGTTCTCGTGTAGTAAAACAGGTTCGCGCGCTCTGCCCCTGCGTCTAGTCCCCAAAATGGCCGGTGCCCGAAGCCGAGAGAGCTCCAGATGATGTTGAAGGTGCTGGTGGTGCAGGTTGCTGTGCAGGCGACAAACGGGACTTCCTGGCCCGTAAAACTGCGAAGTCGGTGGAGCTGACGATACATGGGGCGGAACTCCTCTCCCCATTCGTCGATGCAATGCGCCTCATCGACGATTAGGGCGTTCACGCGTGCACGGAACCGGCCATTCATCCACAAACGCCCAAAACGGTCAGAAAGAGCCATTTCGGGCGAGATGTAGACGAGCTGCGCGCTTTTTTCGACCTTCCTCCATACGGCGGCATCGTTCGTGTTATCCTCGTTGATTTCTAACGCGCTCATTCCCTTTTCCACAGCCTGCTTGACCTGAAAAGGCAAGAACAATCCTTTAGTCCATATGCAGAATGCGGAACCAACTCTGTCCAATTACGCGTACCTGGTCTGCTTCCAGCGCCTTCAGAGGACAGATTATGATGGTGACCTTCTTTTTCCCTCGCAGAGCTGTAACTGCCTCGAAGATCAGGCTTTTTCCGTACCCAGTGCCCGCGAGGAAAATGGAGTCATATCCGCGCAATATCCGGATAATGAGATGGATTTGCCAGTCGTCGGGCGTGTAGGTAAGGTTTAGCTTGGTCTTTACCATCTCCCTAGTCTGTTCTACGGTGTATTTCCAGTCGGTAATGCCCTGGAGACGTGTCGCGCGTGGAGGGATGTGGCGGCGAGGAGTCCCGGGTGAGCGTGGTGCAACCGGTGAAAATGGGCGCCGGCGTGGTGTCCTTGGGGTCTCCGGAACGCGTTTAGGATCACCCGACATGTTTGAGTCCAGAAAAGGGCTTGTGGGACGAGAACGAAGCGGAAGGGACGCGACGCGCCGATGACAAAATTTTCCAAATTGGGACATTTTCGTCCTTCACCGCGCGCGGGCAATACTTGACGCAATTACTTGAAGTAAATGTGTTCCGACATCGAAAAGACATTCACTAAAACTTTCTCTTCAGGTTTTATTCAATCCATCCCAAAATGTTTGAACTTGAGGATTTATATTGAGATGCTCGGTGTAAGAGCCACACAAAGACGGGAGGTTTCTGGGACTTTGAAAGACTACGAAATAAATCTGAGTTGACAGATGTGTTTCTATGCTTTCTATCTACAATATCTATCAGGTGGACGATTTTTTTTATGCACTTGCTGAGCCAAAAATGCGCAGAGAAGACATTGCCCTTTTTTGGCATCTTGGCACAAGCCCCTTCTCAGATTTGCGTGTGCCGCACGTGAATATCATGTGATGACTGAGAACGGGGCTTGATCCGAACCTACTGCAACACCATGCCGCTTCATCTACAGTAGTCAGATGACCCACAGTCAAGCGCTCAAGTCCCGCTCAAAATGGGACATCAGCTCGAGGTATTGCAGGATCTAGATGAATGCTTCGAAGCCGCAGAACTCTAGGTCTTGTGTGAGTATTGTGTCTCGGGAGTTAAATGAGGGGGTTCAAAGCCTGAGTCAAAGTCAACAGATTTTGAAGCGGCGGTGATTGGCCCTGGGCGTCATTCATGAACTAGGGATCGTCCGGGTCTACTGCAACCAAGGACTGACTGAGGACTGACTGAGAAACGTGGCGGTGAAGACTGATGAGGACCGTGGATGGCGAGATAAAGCAAGGCCCAAGTCGAAGGAGCCAAGTGAGATCAAACACTGGACCTGCCCTTCGGCTCAGGTACGGCAAAAATAGAATTCAGGGTCAGGTTCAGGGGTGATTCTTGAGTGCTTCTGAAAGGCACGGTCAAGGAACAGTCTCTGAGAGTTTCATGGGATACTGTGGAGAGAGAGAGGAGATGATGGGCATAGCAAAGGAAGATAACAGGGGAGGGCCTGCCTTATGAGAGGGTCTTGAGCGTCTTATCGGCGTTGTTGGAATAAACTGTCCCTCAGTTCTCGAAGCTAATCTGTCATAAACCGGGATCAGCCGGCGAAATCCAAAATCAAAGGAAATAGGTCGTCCCAAGCGGGCGAGCCTATTGCCTAGTAGATGCCAGAGAGTGAGTTGAGGAAGCAGAAGAGCGAGGCCATTCGGCTCAGGTACAGCAACAATAGAATTCAGGGTAAGGTTCAGTGGTGATTCTTGAGTGCTTCTGAAAGGCACGGTCAAGGGACAGTCTCTGAGATACTATGGAGAGAGAGGGGAGAACTCCAAAATCAAAGGAAATAGGTCGCCCCAAGCATAGTCAATGGTTGCAAATATGGAAGGATACAAGCAGATGCAATCTGATTCGAAGCATCTGCTTGATATATGAGGTATCCGTTCCATTCAAGCAAGGTTTTGTCCCTTGTTGTGATAGGGCATTCAACATACCGACGGATCTCTACTGGTACCGAGGCCAAATTCCTGGCACTGCCTTCTGGATAGCAGATCCCCGACTCTTTAAATACTCTGCAGGATATTTTGATAGTTTTTCTTCTGTAGTATTTAAGTTGGAGTGAACTCACTGCAATATCATTCACTTCTACGCACTTGGCGGAACATTCAAGACATCTATTTCATCTCCATCATGACTGCCCTCACATACAACCAGTAAGCTCAAATTTGTTGAACTCGAAATCTTCCCGCCTAGTACCACTTCACAGAGTCCTGGATCGCTATTTCTACTTGACTGGTGTCGGTGAGTTGGGATCTTGTGATCCTAATGCGTTTCTGAGCTCTAAACAGTGCTGCTCATTTATGATCATCTCTTGACCTTGGAATCGGAAGTGCGGTACATTTGGACAACGGATCATACAAGGTCGTTGGCCTGGTACCTACTTGTTCGTTACTTTCGCCCTCTGCACCAACGTGACCATCTTTGCTTTGGCTTTTGTGGATTTCTCTGTGAAGGTATGTGCCAATAGTTATGCACTTGAAAAATGGTCCAGAGCCTTGTCAGATGTGCGAGCATATATGCCTCTGAGATTCATGCAACAGTTGAACCGACTATTGGCAGGTGTATCACACTGAACACTGTACAAGATGTCCTGGTGGCGTTACAGGAGTTAATGATTGGCAGTAGGACTCCTCTCCCCGTTACCATCATTCCTCTCATTTCAAAGCAGCGACTCTCATTCTCAGGGTGCTCGCGATGTTTTCGTTTGACAAGCGGGTGGTGGCTTCTCTCGCAAGTGCTGCGATCATCGTGATCTGTCTGTTTATTGTGCGGGCAGCTTCCCATTTCATATTCCTTTCATTCACCTGACTTGCCCTTCAGCGGACGGCAGTGGGTTCCGAGCCTCCTCATGTGTATAGGACGAATCTCTCTGGCTGCTACTCAGTTTCATCAAATGCTCGGTACGTGCCATGTGGTGAATGATAGACTTGCTGAATGACCCACAGGAAGTTTTGTCCGTGTCGATTCCTGTGATTATTTCGTTTATTGACAGATGTTCCTTAGGGATCGCAGGGGCGTGGGAAGGAGTGTAGGCTACACACATCTGCACCTATGCACCCGTCCTGAAAGTCTCACAGACTTGCCACGGACCTTCTCTGTCTTGGACTTACCTTATACAGAGGCTACACCTGTAGTCATGATGAGGCCGTCCTGGCCAGGGGGTCTCTATGGCGCATTGTAGTTCGTGATGGTGGGTGTCCCGAACGCCTATTTCAGGGTAATTCAACTTACCAGCATTAAAAGGTGTGATCTACTATGCGTTGAGTTCCAATCCTGTCTGCGGCATTTCCTTAATCCCCAACATCCTTCGTCTAGCATCGTTTGTGCTACAAATGGGGCCAACATCCTTATGTATTATGTATGTTCAAGACCCGTAATAAAATCTCCTGCTAATCCTGAAACACAGTTTGGCAACGTCCGTACACTCGCAACACCTTCACAAAGTCTGACTTTTGGTTGCAGATCAGCGATGGACTAGCTGTGTTCACATTAGCGTATATATTGACCCCGTTATATCTAGTGATAGCTAACAATGCCTTCTCTAGTGTTTCCGTGACCGTTGTTTGCCGACTGATGCTCAACCTGCACAAGGCCGCACGCAAAACAATGAATTTCGATCCCACAGTGTCACGCAGCATTCAGTTCCGCCACACGTCAAGTTCGCAGCATGAATCTGGGCTGTCTTATGCAGCACCATAAACATCCTTGTACTAGCTTGGGAGGGTTGCGTTTTGGTCATCTCCACCACGCAGCGGGAGCAGGCATTCATATATATATTGTTCAGTAGTGTAGCGGTCGCTGGTTCATTCATCGCTCGTCCCCATCAATAATTTGTGTACCTCCGCAGAAAGGTGATCCTTTGAGTGCGGCCAGTCCTTCTACCCGTACCTCCGGTCCACGGGCTCCACCTCACTCGATTTCGGTTCCATCATGAGTCTCCGGCCGAAAAAATCTAGAAATCTTGCCACAAGCTCCAATGGATGATCCACCGATTGTTCAGAACGTATGCGCGAGTCTTCCGGAAGCGAATGAGGGATCGAGTTTCTGGCATGGTGTCCTGCCTGCCCGAGTGCGGTGGAGACTTTGAGGAAGGACGTGGTTTGAACATTCAACGATATTGCTTCCCTGGCATGATTATCGCCCCCGAAGGTAGTCTCTCGTTTGGGCGTAGATACTCGAACCTGAGCGTCGTCGATATCGTGCACCGAGCCTATGCGGCAAAGTCATCCAACGGGGCCGACGTACTGAAGGCATAAGCCTCCCAAGCATTCGCCAGCGCGGCGAGGGCCAGTGCCCAGCTCTTCTCCGCATTCGTGATCGTCAACAGGCTCTGGGACCCACTCTTGGCAGAGGACATCGCAAAAGTGGTCCGTCATCAATGGAGGATGGCACCCCCCGTCCGACGAAGTCGAGCTGTTGCAATACATTGTGATCTGTAGTATTTCGTTCAATTCGTAAGTCACGTGTCACACCCGATTTTCGGAAACCCCCGCAATAATTTTTTCTCGATTTTAGCGGATTTTGGAGATTTGTCGGAAAAATTAAAAAGTCACGTGCCTTACGAATTGAAAGAAATACTACAGGGTGGGGACTTCTCTGTATGTGAACGGCCTCCATCCCGGCGCCGATGCAATATGAGAACCCATTGCGAGGAATTCTTGGGGGATGGACGGGACGTGGTTGTATTTAAGCGCAATAAGCCCCAGCTGCTCCCAGGCAGAATACTCTTGCAGGATAACTCGGAAGTCATGATCCAAGAGCCATTGGGCCATCCTCTGTAGAAGGATGAAAGACAAGAATGCGAGATCCAGAGGAGCGTGCAAGATGTGCATGATCAGATGAAAGACCTCTATTTGCGGCTTCGGTATTTGAGAATTGCAGACTAGTGCTTGCATCAGACTCGCGAGCTTGCACATATCATCATCCCAGTCTTGCCCTTCTGATGATATGTGGAGCCGTTGGAGAGACACGTATACCCAGTCGGTGGGCAGCGGTCCATAATTGCTTGCTGATTTCAGATCCTCAATGGTCTCTACTCGCACAAGCGTGGCTGCCGAAACGAACACATTGTATGTTTCATGTGTGCGAGGCAAGCTAGCGCAGAATTTGTACATCACTGTCATCAGAATGCCCATATCACTCAGGCCAATGTGGCCAACACGGCCAAAGCAATGAGTTTGACTTTGGGTGGTGATCGGCATACTGGGGTATTTCGTTTAAATCGACAGGGGGTGTGACATGTGACTCGTCTTACCAATTTGACATTTCGACACGGGCGGAAATTTTGTGTGACACCCACCCAAATTTCTACATTTCCCACTTAAATTTTCACTTTTTTGTGTCTTTGAGGCGATTTCTGGTGTGCAGTGACCGACGGCAGGTTCTACAAGGGCCTCCGCGACCCGAGACCGCCACCAAATTTCGATGTCGATAGAGGGGGCCATGACCCGTGACTGTCGATTTGAATGAGAAACCAAGGAATGATGAGAAGAGTGGGAGTGGGACTCGCTTAAATTAAGCGAGTCCCACTCCGGGTAAGCGAGTCCCACCCACAGTGGGACTCGGCTATACAACAGCCATCAAAAGTGCGACTCGCTTAGCCAACAATCATCGACCCCATCGCGCCAAGCATTGTCCCGCTACCCGAACTGACTAGCCGGTGATCCGTGAAGAGTGGCTGTTCACCCCGCCTCTACCATCTGCTTCAGCACCACCCATTGACGCGTACCCACAGCCAATGTCAAGTACCGGTTCCTGACCGGGATCCGACGGATGTCCGAGATACGCCTGAGGAATGAAGTACATATAAGCAAGACGAAGAGGCTGATATGTAGAGGGGAATGTTGGAGTCCGAACGGAGTACCGAACCCGTATACTGGAAGGGAAGGGGCTTGGCTTCAGCTCATGCACTGCGCCCTTCTCTACACCTAATGCCCGATTTTCGGAGGAGGGACTCGGAGGAGGACAGAAGTCCGAGAGGAAGAGTATAGGGCAGACTAAGTCGATATTCAAACTGAAGTCTAACTACCGACATGGCTTGTATTTATAGAGGCGCTTTAATGCCGAAGGGTATATTTGATCCGAGGTTGCCGATTCTTATCCACAAACCACCATCACCACCACCTCACTCACTCCACCCGCACTCCGCGATAACCCAAACTCCCCAATGAGTCTGATGCCGAGTACCTCGACCGGCTTTGTGCTATGAGTGGTGACGCCACGGACGAGTTGGAGTTGAACGAGGGAGAGATTCGTCTCAAGGAGAAGGCCCGGCAGAGGGAGGAGCAGAAGAGGAAAGAGGAGGCTGAGCAGAAAACGAAGGAAGAGGCTAAGCGGAAGGCGAAGGAAGAGGCCGCTCAGAAAGCCGCGGATGAGCGGAAAGTGGAGGAGAAAAGGAGGAAGAAGGCGGAGAAGGGGAAGAATGCGGTGAAACTGGCGTCGCAGGCGTTGGTGACATCAGGATCCGATGGGAAACCGAAGGCGAAGCAGGTCCGGAAAGCGGCGGCGATCGATGAAGACAAGGAGGACGAGGAAGATGGGGGCGCCGGCCGAGAAGAAAGCGACGCGGAGCCCGGTAAGTCGGTAATCCGCCGGTGCCGATAACACTGACTTCCTTGTAGTGCGAACAATACATAAAACTTGGCATCGCATGCGCCGTCCAGGGTCCGACGGAGGGTCGATTGCGCCGCACCTGTGAGGGGTGCTACACCTCCAAGGTCCGTTGTGTCTGGACGGACCACCGACGGGGCTTCCGCACCGAACATTACTTCGGCTCTCCACAAACTCACCGAGTCAAACGAGGCGGGGTTCATGGATCTGTTCACCTCAATTTGTGAGGCGAACGGAACCCTCAACAATATCCTGAAGGCGCATCTCATTCAGCTCCGATTGGATCACGGAGAAACCGGGATCGCTGAGGCGAAGAAGA
Source organism: Mycena olivaceomarginata (assembly GCA_029378375.1). NCBI lineage: Eukaryota > Fungi > Basidiomycota > Agaricomycetes > Agaricales > Mycenaceae > Mycena > Mycena olivaceomarginata. Next base: position 2,477 of record JARKIC010001767.1, on the reverse strand, counting down.
TCATGAGTTCTCGGCAGAGGAGGAAAGATCGGTGGGCCAAGGAAGATGACGAAGAGGACAAGGGTGAAGGGAGTTCGAAGGGAAAGTGAGTCGGGGACCGAAGGAGATCGAGGCCGAAGGGGCCCGAAAAGTACTTGTACATAATTTCTTGGATGTAACGTGCATAGTCGGAAAGAGTCGGGGGCCGAATCGGGCCCGAAATGTATAATGTTTTTTCTTGGTGTATATATTGAGTGAAAGGAAAAGAAAATGAGTTTTAAGGAAAATGCTCAGTAGACCTTCATTGCGTAAAAACCTTGTGAGACGACCTGCTCGGGGCCGGCGGGGCCCGAAGCTAGGGACCAGGACGGTCTGGGTATTTGGCGTGATATTCTTCCACTAGTTTGGACGCGTGCTCAAGCTCCTCAGCTTTGAGCCACTGAGTCTCGTCCGGAGTTCCGGCATAGCCGTCCCAACGAACCAAGTACAAGAGCGGAGGCCAGCGGTGCCGATCGAGTTTGCTTGGCCGCGATGGCATAGTCGGAGGGCGTCGGATTCCAGAATTAACTGGGCACCTGGGATCCAATGGGTCAGAATCGGAGCCGAAGTAAAAGCAAGTTTAAGCGTATCAAACGCCTTTTGGCACTCTGGGGACCACACCCAACGTTCGGACTTCCGGGTAAGCCGAGTGAGCGGCACCACGATGTCCGAGTAATGGGTGATGAAGCGCCGACAGAAATTGGCAATGCCAAGGAATGATTGGACGTCCTTGACCTTTCGGGGTTCCGGCCAATCCCGAATAACCTTGACCTTGGACTCATCCATTGAAAGTCCGTTGGGCGAAAGGATGTAGCCCAGGAATTCCACCGTTTCGACGCTGAATGCACATTTCTTGAGTGAGGCAAAAAGCCCGGCACTCCGAAGGCGCCGAAGCACTTCATGTACATGTTGTCGGTGTTCCGATAGATTTTCGGAATAAATGAGGATGTCGTCCAGATATACAACGGCGTTGACGTCGAGTCATTCATGAGTCGCTGGAAAGCAGCAGGAGCGTTGGCCAGGCCCTCGGGCATGACGAGCCACTCGAAAGAGCTGTAGCGAGTTCGGAACGTGGTTTTCCACTCATCGCCGTTGGCAATCCGAACAAGGTGATAGGCGTGCTTGAGGTCAATTTTAGTGAAGACCTTCGCACTCCGACCGGCGTCCAGAAGATCGGAAATGAGGGGAAGTGGATATCGATCCTTCCGGGAAATGCGATTTAACACCCGGAAATCCACGCAAAGCCGAAGTTCACCCGATTTCTTCTTGACGAAGAGAATCGGAGCTCTGTGGGGCAACGAGGACTGCCGGATGAACCCATTGTTGAGGTTCTTGTCCAGGAATTCTCGAAGAGCCACCAGCTCAAGCTGGGAGAGGGAATAAATGAGGCCAGGCGGAGGTGACTGCCCATCCTCAAGTTCGATCTTGAGATCATATGGCCGATGGGGTGCTAACTTTTCCGACTCGGAGGCCGAGAAAACGTCAGCGAAGTCGTGATACTCCGTCGGAAGTCCGGATAAGTCCGGAGCGGGCATAGTATTGGATGACTTTCCTAATACCTCAGAGAGGCCTAGGTGATAAAGTTGACTTCCTTTAGCGCAAAGTGCACTAGCAAAGGCAGCTGCTCCTATGAAGGAGATTGACGGGGGTTTAGCATTGACCGGAGGAGCAACAGATGGCTCCACAGCGGGAGGAATGGTGTCGGCGGAATCCGACGGACAGACTTCGGCCGGGGCCGAAGGAGGAGTAGCAGAGCCAGGCAAGCGGAAAAAGATTTGGCCAGATGCCCAGTCAATCAACGGATTGTGTCGGGTCAGCCAATTGTATCCAAGCACAACAGAGCAAGCGGAATCCAGAGGTTTGACATATAATTCAACCGGAGTCAAGTCACCAGAGGGGAAAGAAACATCCATTAGGACTTTCTCGGAAATCATTGTTCCCGGAGATCCATCAAAGAGATGGAGACCGAGCGGAGGAATCGGAACACGAGTGAGATTATTGGTGGTACAGGTGACAGGGTCTTATGAAACAATCGGACGAACCAGAGTCGATCAGAGCTCGGAAGTCCGACTGAATCTGCGGAGATTGTAAGATGGGGCATAAAGATTTTGGATCAGAAAGGGCAGAGACATTAAGTTGTAAGAAGGATTCCACGCGATCGAGACTATTGTCACGACCCTCGGGTCGCACGGAGTTCCGAGAGTTGCTTACTCAGTTTCCCGACTGTGCAGCAGGAGCCGGAGCCGACACGGATGCCGAATCGGTAGTGGCGGCACGTCCAGTAGCCGGTTTCTTCTTAGGGACATTCATTGCTGCAATGTCCCTTGCCTCTGCAAAGCAAGCAGAGGTTTTCGGCGATGCGACGGGCTTTCTCGGCGGGAAGCAATTTGCCGTCCGAACCAAGGACCTTGGCGTATGGTTTTTCCGAAGTCGAAGGAGACACAGTTTGAGCGGAGGAT